>VXAB01013068.1:75511-251580 GCA_013399175.1 Odontophorus gujanensis | reverse complement strand
TCCCCCCTCCCCCAAGTAATTTCTCTGTAATGAAGTACAACAAAATTGCACAACTTTGCCAAGCTCTTTTTTGAGAACAAACTGCTGCTGGCAGGGAAACGGGGAAGTCTCTTTCTGAAAGACTCTGATGGGAAGAAAGGCCCTGACAAGAGCTGCTTATTCACTAAAATAAGAAGGAATTCATATAAAAAATAGCCTTAATGACAGATGATTTTTTTTTTAAATAGAATAGTAAAATTGAAACAGGAATAACGTCAGAAATGTTTGTTAAGTTATGCTCAGTGCCGAAAGAAAAGAGTTAATGACAAACATTTCTGAAGCCTGAGAGAATTCTTTGTTTATTAATGGGAAAAGTTCAAAAGATTAAACACACAGATTCTTTGACATTTCATCTTGGAAAAGCATAATCCTGATAAGAAAAATGCTTTGGCAAGAGCACATCGCTGCTGAATATGTGATGGTTACTCTGAAAGAGGAAACAAGATCTAGCTTGTTGAAATGGCACTGCAAATGCAGAAGAAAAGCAGGTTTTGCAGAGCACTGGTTCTAGGCAGATGTGGATGAAGTGGTAGCTGTAGTCTGAGTTCTCAGACTGCTTCTGACACAGCACCAGTGGAAGGAACGAAGGTAGAAGACATCTTGTCTTCACAATCTATTCTCTCTGGTACTGCTATGTATAATACTGGCCCTGAGCTCTGAAGGGGAATCACAAGACCATTTGTCTCTGAAGCAGAGATCAATGGAGAGCTCAATGAAAAGCCATACTGGTCAAAGAGAAATTCAAACCGTGAGCCAGCAAGGTGAGCTACTATTTTCACCCGTCCTTTTGCAAGGGATTAGCAATGAATAAAGATTTAGCTCAGTTCTGCTTTGCCTGCACAGCTGCAGCATTAATAATAGTCACTAATCTTTTAGATCTGTTGTATTTCTACCATGGCAAGTCTGCAGCAGTGAATGTAGCTCCAGGCTGTTCCTATATTACTGAAATTTACATCCATTGCCATTAAAAACAATAATGAAAAAAAATGTTTATTCTATTCAGACTTTTCTGTCTCCACGCACACCATACATGGGGTTAGACTCGACAATCTCTAGAGGTCCCTTCCAACTCCTACAATTCTGTAATTCTGTGATTATCTCTCTCCTTGCTAGCTGGACTACAACAGTGAAAGTACTGGGTGAAGCACAGACAAAAACCCTGGAGCTAGCTGAGAACACTTGATGATGCATAGCACCTAACTCAGCTCCCTCTTACAATCAGATTTTGATTTGATAACTGTGGCTGGAAATCTTGAAATCGTTTTTTATTCTGACCTTATTTCTACCTCTTACTTACACAGTCTTGTCACCTCTAGAAACTTGTAGAAAAGGCTTATCTTAGGGTTTCAGGACAACTTACAAACTTCCAAGGCTGTATGGAACCCTTTTCTCTAACAATCTATGGAACATACACCAATACAAAAAATTACTGTTATGTAACATCTTTTCTTAATAGGAGATAACTCAGATTCCAGGACAGCTGAATGTCTGGCCCAGTCAAGGCTCCTAATGCTCTTTGCTCTACTCAAACACCATTCCTATGCATTCTCAGCATGGGAAGGAGAACAGAGTGGGTGGATATCTACCACCTTCAAGGCGACTCATGGACTTTACACACAGGTAGCTTGGAAACAGACTGGCCACAGCTTGTGAACACCAAGTGAAATGTTTATTGCAAACTTGCTCTTTGGAGTTGTTGTGTTCTGATAACATGACACCAAACAGAGAAAAAAATGATCGAATTTGATATTCTCCAGTTCTAGAAAAAAACAAGCATATTACCAAGGGGGTTTTGTCTTTCATCTCTTTCATCCAATACGTGACTCCCTACTAAAACTTATAGAGATCCCCGTGGTTTTTGTGGAGCAGAAAGAAATGTTATAGCAAACAAACGCAAAGGAAAAGGTTTGAGGTTTGGTGGGTTTGTTTTTATCCTCTCTTTATTCTTTTGTCCAGACATGACAGAATTGGTTCCCAACTTGGAACACAATTGTTTATGACAATAAATCAGTTGACTACACTGCTGCTGTGCCATCCAAAATTACTTTGTAATCTGGAAAAAAATAATTGTGCTGAGGAGAAAGGGAGCAGTGGCCATTTCCCAGGCTTTTTTGACCTTCTGAGTGAGAATTGGAACTTGCCTAGTGGTTTAGATGCTAATCTGTCTACCCAGTGTGTGGGTGTGCTCTGAGTCACAGCCAGCATGTGCACTCACTTCTAAAACAGGGCTTCCAAAATATTTTTTTAAGGGCAACTTTTGTTTAATTTTCATTTGGCAGACTCCCACACTGAGAATGGTCAAAAGCTCAGGAAGGACAAGACCATATGTTGTGTATGGAGCTGCTAAGAACAACTTTGAAAGTTTATAGACCTTTTTGTCTTGAGCTGAAGAGAACCCTGACGCCCTTCCCACCATGAATTAAGATATTCCTTTTTTTCTCACCCACTTGCCAGCAAACCACATCTGTCAGGCTTCAAGTATACAACAACAACTGACTGTCCACAGCAAGAATAAATGTTTTTTTTTTTTCTTTTTTCTGGCATTTGCTGCATTTATCTTTTTAATATATGCCTAGTTACACAAGGGGCATTCTGATGAGGACATCACAGGCAAATGTAACTGTGTAAGTACTGAGCAAACAGGATGCAGTGGCCATATACAGGCAAACAAGCACTGCCAAGATTTCTATGAAAAGAAGGCATTTTTTTATTGTTCTTCTTATTACATAACTGAAAACAGAGATAATGAACGTGTTTCAGTCAGGGCATCACAGGTGTAACAAATTGCTTTCTCTCTTAGAGGCCCTGTTATTAACCCAGTTACTGCTGGTAATAATACCTGCTGCTCTGTAAATAAGCCTGAAAAATGCACTGGGGCCAGATTCAATAAAGGGCTTAGGTGACTCAGCGTAAGTTGTTGTAATACCCAGTACTTAAAATCTCAAGCCTTTGAGCAGAGTCTGAATCCTGAGCACCATATCCATAAAATGCACAGAGAGCATTAGGTGCAGGCAACAACAATCTGGGCAGCTCAGCCTGCACCTGCTTGGCCCTGGCCAATAAAGGTAGCTGGACATGAAGATGGACATGAAAATGTGCCTGGCAGAGCTGTGTGGATAAACTTGCCTTCAGTCACAACCTGATCCCTTCCAAAATACAACTGCATGGGCTTTTATTCTCTTTTTTTTATTATTGTTTTCTTTTTTTTTTTTTTTTTTCTCCAAAGAGGGGAATTTAATTCCTCCACACTCCTCAGGGATTAGTCAATTAGCAGCTCTAAATTAGGTCACAGTGAGTGGGCTGGAGGGGTATGTTCCTCATCCTCCAGCTGCGACTGTGCACAGCTCAATTCAGAATTCATTAGTCCATAAAGAGAAAGAGCATAGTAAGCAATTGAGTCATCTTTAGGACACTGGCCTGGCATGAGGGCATCCAAGCTTCTGGCCCATCTGCACTTGATCTGCTGTATTTTAACCAATACTGCTTTATCTGAACTACAAAGAAAAGAGACCCTGACAATGGAGCTGAAACCCAGGCCTTTCCTGAGGCAACACACGGCCACCACCAGGTGGGTGGCATGTACTTGACAGGGCAGCCCTGTGTCAGAGCTTCCTCCCCCCTCAGGTAGGCATACTCTCAGGAGCCTGAATACATTTGAACCTCTTCATGGTAACTCCCATGTCCTGTAAGGAAATAATGCAGCTATTCTGAACTGCTAGGCTGAAGGACAAGAACCACGCATGCTTGGTGTTTCAGCAGCAAACAGCAACAGCCACCATGTGTGGTGAGCAATGGATCCCTTAAAGCTGGGTGAGCTCTGAAGGGCTCTGTGGGGCTGACTGACCCTCTAGCAGGTCTACTGGTGATACGCAGGAATTAAGTCCCGAGTTGCTCACTCAGCTCCACCTAAGGCTGGGACAACTCAAGACATGCAGAGAAGCACAGCTTGAGGCTTCCAGTAAACTGGAGAAACAAACAACAAATAAATCCTTGAACTTAATCTCCACCAGCTTTTTTGGGATTTTGGTCTCAAACATTTCAGTTGGGTCAAGTGCCAGGTACAAAAATCTGTTATGGTTTTGACGCCTAGATCCTTCTTATATGAGAGGAGAAGGACAGAGTCCTCGGCAGACTGTCCTAAGCTAGACCATCTCTCTGAATGGAAACTCCATGCAAAGCTTTGCTCTCACTTTGTGACAACTTTGCTGTGGTGGTATTGCAAATGAGAGCATAACTGAGCCTAAAATGCAATAGAAGTGATTTTGTTGTTGTTGTTTTTTTGAGGCAATGATGTGCTTTGTTGAGGAAAAATGCAGATAAGGAGACCCTGCTGCTACCAATGGCCTCATGAGGCCATTGCAGCTGATCCCGTGTCCTTCAAAAATCCCCTGTGCAGCAGAAACCTCACAGATGTGATGAAGAGAAAGAGCCAGAAAGCCTTCCAAGAGCCAGGAGCTCAGCAGGACATAGATGTGCGTGCCTTTGAGACACCAAGTGTGCACTGAGCAGAATGGCAAACATATTCCAGGCCCGTTTTCAATTTCTTTCCACTGTTTTCTTCCTCAAAATTTCCCTTCCTTGCAGGGCTGTCCCTCAGAGCCTGTCCTGCATGAGCTGCTGTATGCATCCAGCTGCTGATAGCCTTCCCTGCTCTCCTTCCCACCCACGTTACCACAGCAGCAGAAACAGCAAAACACTAAACATGAGGACTCTGCGTGGGCAAAGTCCCCACGTCCTCTGGGTTCTGGAGCATTCTTGATACAGCTGCCAGGCCCTCAGAAGATTTGCACATCTCAAGTGTTTGCTCTTGATCCTTTTCCAGCTGGGCCTTGCACAATTCTGGGACAGCTAACACCATTTGTGTGCAGAACATGTAGGCAGTGCTGGTTATACCCATTCTATGTGTTTTTCAGAGAAGTTTTACAGCAGCTGGACTACTCAGGGTGAATATAAACAGTTGTTCCAAATATACTTCTCAGTCACTTCTGTACAGTTCAATCTTGCTTACATTTCTACCTGAGCTCCACCCATGCCTTGCATAAGCCTTTCTTCCAGAGATAAGTCAACAGAGAGGAATTCACATGGAAATATCTTTCCACGTGGCTTTCAGATGAGGAGCACATGAAGAACATGTGTGTTATTTAAGCCTTGCTTTCACTTTACTTTTTATTCCTTTGGACATACACTGATTTCAAAAAGTAAGGAGTGAATCCAACTTTGTTTCTTATTAGCTATTAGATCAGGTTAACTTGCCAAATTAACACATCAGTGTATGTTATCAAAAATGAGAGCCAAAATATCTGTCAGGCACCATGATTCACTGGAAAACAGCTCTACTTAAATAAATCTTTTGTTTTGACAATATGATAGGTCTGGTCAAGAACAGTAACCATGTTGGGGCAGTATATTTTGATTTCTCCAAGACAGCTGATTTAACACCGCATGGAATTTTGATACAAAATGTGCAAGTACAAGAAACTCTGTATAGGGGTAGGCTTGCTGAGTCTGTAAGTCATCCTATCCTTGATCTAGGTGTCAGTGAGGGAAGGCATTGGCTGGATGGGATGGGATCACAGTTTATGTTGGAAAGGGATCTGTTTTTGCCTTCTCAAGAAACATAGAGAACAGAGACCTCCCACATCCTCCCTTCAGTGCATGCATAACTCTACAATGCTGCTCTTAAGAGAAGAAATATATTAATTTTAAATTACTTTTTTTATACCTGAAATCTAAGCAAGCCATCCTGAAAATGTGCATTTGACATTTCATGATTGGTAAAACAATCAAAACCAAACGAGCTCTGAACCCAAATCCATTTCCACTGAAATTTCAGCGCAATTTCATGCTTGGTTTCAACTTAAAGGTGAATGTTTTTTGGTAAAAGTGAAAAAAATCTTCACTAGTTTTTTTTTAATTTTGTGGCAGAAACTTGAGCACAACACAAAAGTGCTTTTTATTTGTGAAGTGTTTTCAGGTTAATTTTGTTCTGTCCGAAGGTACTTTGTTTCCTCTCCTTTTTCAGAGGCTTAGACCAGTGTCCTTTTCCCACATGCCTTCCTATAGTTATAAAAAAAAAACAAAACAAAACTTGGGGTCTGGTAATATAAGAATATTACCAAAAAGTGCAGATAAAGGATTTCCAAGATATGAGAAAAACCATGAACCAGGAATATCAAGACTATGTGATACATTTAAGAAGCTTATCACTTCTCTAGAAGAAACTGCACTTATTACGTACATTTTTCTTTCTAAGTGGTATAAAAGCCATTTCATTGACTAAATTATGGTATTTTACTTCAAAGCCATCTCTGTTGAGAGAGGTGAGAAGGACGGCTTTGAAGAGATGGACTGTGGTGCTGAGCCCAGCGAGGCAGCTCTGCCTACACAAGATATGTGCACCTCCCACAACATTGTTTTGACAATTAATAATTTCTGATACAGGAGGAAAAAGCAGAAGCAAGAGCTGTCAAGACCTTAAAACTTTCTGAAACAGCAATGCACAGGCTATCTTCTTGGTCTTGTCCTATCTGTTTTGAGACGAGCCAACAGGATGAGATGCCTGACAAAGTAATAGGTAAAAAAACCCCACCGGGAAAATGTAACATCAAGCACTTAACCTATACAGACCTATGGAAAACATATGACTAGCTATGGTCTAATCTTCAGTGTTGTAAACATCATGGTGTGTTTTACTGGACCAAAATAAAAACACCATAAATGTCTTATTTTTCCCCTGAAAGACATTTATAGAGATAGATGACAGGACACACACACGGAAATATGTTGTCATGAACAGCTAGGCACTTCAGGTATGAAGTACTGAGTTTCTTGTTAAATTCACATAGCAACAAATACATAGCCAATGACTCACAAAGATGTGCCTTGCCCATTTTTCTACAGCAGAAAGGATTTCTTAAAATGCTTGGCTTTGTCTCTAAGCTGAGATCTGCAATGGGTCAACCTTTTGGACCAGTCCAAAAAGTCACATAGATCCGAGTTCAAATGCATTGCCTACTGGGGCACTTTGACCCTTTATGGCTAGAATTGATTGATTCAGCAATCAGAGGTGTTTGGTTAATGTGTCAGAAAGATGTACTACCTGTTCCTGGCAAGTACTTAATGCTGTAAATGCTGAGGCTGATCCCACACAAGGCCCTTTCTTCAGCCCATGGAGCAACTCCAGTGGCTTCAGGGGTGGTCAGTCCTGACTCACACCACCAGAAGATGTAATTAGAGAGCCCAGCTGTGCATCCTGCAGTATCACCTGGATTCCTTCCTCCTACAGATTTACTTTCTTTGTGTTTCTTTTGATTTTTCCATGCATATTTTTCAGACTCTACAGTGCTGCATGTGTTGCAGTTGGCACATTTCTGCACTATTGAGAGCAGTGCTAGATTGGGAAATTTCCTTTCTCTCTTAAACACATGCACAAACAATGACACACAGTGTGAAGTTGTATATAATATACAAAACTGAGCGATTTGAGCTCCAGTCACCCTCTGTCTTTCATACATGACAACTGAAAGATTTTAACCCAGAATGGCTCATCTGCTTTTGAAAATGGAAAAGAAAGGAGAAAAAAAAAAACGGAAACTAGAGAGAGAAAAAAAAAAATCACTCACATTGTTTATGTTACAGCAAAGCTAAAAGTAAATTACTGATATCCTGCGTATATGTAAACGTTTATGATGGCCTCTATTAGCCACTAGTCAGTAGCAACCACAACTCTGGCTCCCCTTACAGCTGACTGCCTGTAAGTGGGCTGGCTCCTAACTCAGCCCAGCAGGATGCTAGGAAGATTGTTTAATTCTGTCATCTTCTGCATTTGGGGCTTTATGGGAGAAGTCATCTCTCCACAGGTAAACTGCATCTTTGCTGGCATCCCTGCCTTCCCTGCTCTTAGCCGACACCAAGTCGTGCACAGAGGCATAAATCCAGAACAAAGCCAATCCTTCCACCTGGAGTAAGCTTTAAATAACATCCTCTTCATGTTGCTAAAACAAGCCAGCCCATTCAAAAAGCGAAGTATCTGGAGTTCAAAGAGAGAAGACTCTCTTAGCACTGAACTTTGCACTCGCAGCATACTGGAGTGGCTTCGGGACACACCAGTTCCGTTCTTGCCTCTGCTGAGCGTTTTGTTCAGACAAGCCCAGCCCAGGCTCAGTGCCTTGCTCCTGCAGCCAGCTGCCTCCCGCCCTGCCTGACACACTTCTTGGGCACCTTGGGAGCTGAACTCGGCATTTTCCAGAATACATTTAAGATACTCTTAATCTTGTTATAACCCAGCATATACAGAGGTTTCTGTCATTCTTTCTAGCCTGTATTATGTTCTCTAGTAAGAAAAATAATATTTAACCAAGATGCTACATCTTCCTTTGGGGATAGTGGGATTGATTTGGGAATCTTTGAATTGTATGTAAATCTCAGCTGATGTTTGCATAAAGTTCCGGACAGCTTGCAATCTCAAAAAACAAAACAAAGCAAAAAAACAACAAAAGGCATTTTTGTCTTTAACCATACAACATCTTTCCAAAAAAAGCTTTCACAGCCCCCCAGGCTGCCACCAGAGTTACTCAGAGCATACTGCTCACATTCTCCACCACACCAGCAGTACCACACCACAGTACGTCGCAAATACAAGCAGAAAGCCAAAGGTTAAAGCAATTTTCCTCAAGACATTTTTATATCAAAGTTCTTCATACAAGCATCCCTTCTTGTGCTTGTAAAGGCACTAATCATATTTCAATTGCATGCCTACAATATAAAGTTAATAGCTTCCTTATTTCCTCATTTTAGCATTTCCCCTCTACTCCCTCTGCCTTTTCAATTATAATAGCTAGATCGTTTCTTTCATTTCCTTTCTCCCGCGTCCTGTTTTCATTTCTCATACAAAATCACATTTGGTCACTTACACTTTTCTTGAGGATAAGCACACGACAGCAGCATCTCTTGTTCCACCATGATGCCGTCTGCCAGAGAGTTCAGGGGTCTTCTGAATAGTGTTTTGAGAAATAATTTTTGGAAAACTCAGCTCGCTCATGCGAGCTTCTGATCTTCTCCAGCACTCTTGGCTTCTGTGTGCTGTCACATGTTATCCTCCCTCCTGACGAACCTGTGCAACAGGTCTGGCAACACGCATCTTGTGTGTCAGAAGAGCTTTAATTGATTCATTGCAACAGGTACCCACCTTCATTAAAAAAAAATTTTGAAAGGACTAACCTCTTAGTGCCTCATTTGAAATTACAGAACCTACAAAATGTCACAGCTGCTGCACTTTAAAGGGAAACGGCTTGAGAATGTGCAGGAAACAATTTAGAATCAGTCTTACGTGCCAAATAAACCACAGCTAGCGGTATAATTCAGGTGCTCCTGCACCGTGGGAGAGCAGCAAGCCTTTTGCTGTGCACACAGGTGGCACAGGCTGCCTCTGCATCTCCTGAGGCACAGCTTCTTGTGGGATAAAACGACCCCGTATCTCCACCATAGAGGCCTCTTCCTCCATGAACGACAGCTCTGATTGCTACTGATGTGAGCCACGTGGGCCTGATTTCTTGAGGGATGCAGACTGGAGAACATGAGGCTGATGGTGCTGCAGTGCCTGCAGAGAAGCAAAGTCCATGCAGCAATCACAAATGTTTCAGCCTATCCACAGCCCCTGTGGGGGGCTCAGCAGATTGTCCCCAGCACAGCCCTGGAAGCTCCCTGCAGCTCAGATACCACTTCTATGCTGACCCCATGCCAAGAGTGGCCCCTCGTTATGACTTGCACCAGCTGCACATTAGGGCAAATCAAATAGTACTCCCGTAGCCATTTCCTACCACAGTTGCTCCCCCAAGCATTGTTGAGTGCAAGTGAGGCTGTCGCTAGCAAGGAGACGTGGGATTTACACCTGACTCTGCCTCTAATTTGCCCTGTCACCTTGGGCAAATTGCTTTAGCTCTGTACTTCTGTTTCTCCATCTCTAACAGAGATAATTACAGTTCCCTTTCTTTAGAAAACGCTTTGAAATCTATGCACAAAATGCAGCATGAAAGAGGAAGTTATCATTATCGCACACTTGTAAAATGTTGGGATGAAGCAGACAATGAGCAGTGAGCGTTTCAGATTGCATGCATGCAGTGTTGTGTTATAGGAGGAGTGTGACCTAATTGTCATAACTTCATTATTTATGCTTTTTAAAAGAAAGATAACTCTACAAAACCGAGCACAAGTGCAGATTCTGGTTTGCTGTGAGGAAAATCTAAACCAATTCTCACTTCTGGGAACTTTATGTCCTCCTGGGAACGGCAAGTCCACCAGACGTTCCTTGGTGGAAAATAATGTAATATGGCCATTTCCTGCTTTTCTCTCACCTGGCTAAATAACTTCTCTCATTTTGCAGCCGGTGAGTGTTTACATTATGCTCAGCAGATCTAAATACTCACCCCCCCTTCTCTTTCTTTTTAAAAAATAGAAGTCGACAAAGATTGCAAAGAGCGTTTTTTTGTTGTTTTTGTTTGTTTTTGTTTTTTGTTTGTTCTTTTTTTTTTCCTGTGCAAATAGACTCAAACAGATCGATGAAGAGCTGTGTTTTTTCAGTGGCTGAATTCATCCACATGGGAGCTTTGTACTTGTTTCAATACTTCAGCAAACAAAACGGGAGCGCTGCTTGTATTCACCTCACTTCTACAGTGTAGCTCATTGAGGGGCCTCTCTCCAGTAGAGAGCTTTGTAAAGGAAATGACAGTGAATTATTTTTCCCTAGAATTTAGAGCAAATACTTTGTCACCCAGGGAAAAAGCAGTTAGTAAGGCAGTGCAGGATGGAGCTGCTATAGCCTTCTTGCCTCCACGTGTGCTACCACCATCGATGTGCTTTCACTTGCAGCCTGAAGACCTCTCACATGAAGGCAGCACTCTTGAAGTGATACGCTGAGGACTGCATAGGGTTGAAAATTAAGTGAAACTTGCAAACCCTTTAACGATATTGTCTGTGAAGAGGCAAAGTTATCGGTTTTTTTCCCTCTGCATCCTTTTCCTACAAGAAATTTCCGAATAGAAATGTGCTTATCCACACTTCAAGTAAAATCCCAGGTAATGCTTAACATGAGAGAGAGCTCAGAGATAAAGCTGGGCAATGCTGAACTGAAGATGAATGAATGCGGGGAAATAGGTTTTTGTGCAATGCCCCTTGCTTGCAAGATGATACTGTCACACTCTGAAAACTTACCTGAGTCTCAAAACATCATTCTCTGCATGACTTAACACAGGCAGCCAGGTTTATTACAGACCAGAAAGTTGGTATATATATAACCTACTTGCTTCTTACACCATAATCCATTAACTACAGAGCCATGTTCTAAGATGTCCTAAGGTTACTGCACTGATAGTTTACACTAGGAACTCAATCACTTAGAGCTGCATGCTCAGAAGCACTTGGAACTACATTTGTAGAAGAATGCACATTTATTTGCTAAGTCTGAATACATACAGTTGCAGTAGGTGACTTGTCAATAACCAAACTCTTAGGACATTTGCAAACTTATAATGGGAATCGTATCAGCATGTCCTGATTTGGATTTCAGTGGAATGGACCGTTATGGGAAAAAAAAAAAAAGGGTTATTGTAGAGAGATAATATAAAAATGACAGAGGAAATACTTAAAAAAATGACTTTGTTTTCTTTTTCTATTTTGAGTTGTCATCTGCACATGGGTGAAGCTGATCAGGAATCAAAGTTGCTACCCTGCCTCTGGAAATGGAAGGCACAGTGGGAATGGATTCCAACCTTCTCAACAAAGTGAAAAATAGCATGTGAGGATAGGTGCCTGAGAAAAGGGGGATGCATGAACACATTTAAACACCACACCCTAAAAATCTAAAAGCCATCTGATCACTGAGCTAAGTGAACCAGTACTGTCAATGGCAGCAAAAACTCTAGAAAGAATCAAATTTACATACAGGAGCTTTCTGCTGTAATGAAATTAAAATAAGAAGTGATACAGCCATTTGTGTCTTTGGATGGGCTCCAAGCATTCAAACCGATGCGTATATTCGTGTGTGAGTTATTTGCAAAGAGCGCTCGAATGACAAACATCCCATAATCGTGGTGCTTGATCCTCCAAGAAGCTCATCTCTGTAATTATAATCATTGTCTGAAAAAACAATACTGTAACTGTGCAATTGATGCTTGTCGCCACTTCTGTCACTGAAGTGACAAAATATCCAAGCCATGTTCACATCTGCTTCCTTATAATGCTCCATTTGTCCTCACCCCAGTAACTAGCCATAACCTACAATTATGTGTCATTAGATTTCTGTGGAACTGATTAAAGGCTGTCCTATTCAAGGCTGATTTGAGAAGGTGCCAGAAGCCCGAGGGCGGACCCTAACTGGCATAAATGAAGCAGATTTAAGCAGTTGATTCTTTAAACATCACGGGTTTCCCACTTTGGGTAATAACTGCTACCCAGTGCAATGTGAACAAGATGAAGTCCTGAATATACCAGTCCAAAAAGGCATGTGATGGTACCATCCATACCATGTGGGCAATTGTTGCTTTTCCTTTCTCATTCAAGAATCCCACAATGCTTAAATCTGCAGAATAGTAAGTGCTGGTTTGTTTTAAAAAGGCATCAGTTGTGACATCAGTCTCCTCAGACCTACTGCTTGGGCCCCAAAAAGGGCAACACGTAGCAATAGCACTGATGAACATGACACTGCCTGGAAGCAAAACTAGTGTGGACCTGTGGAACAGCTGAATTCTTCCCGGGACCAGATTTTCTGAAGATGATATAAAACTGTTGCAATGTTTGTGAGCTTTTTAGTCTAAATTGGAAACCATCTCAACGTTTTGGCTTCTCAAGATTGCAAATCAAAAGCCATCACATATGTTTAGGCAAAATCTAATTCCAGCTTCCACTGAAGCAGTAATTTCCATGTGACATATATCTGCTGTTAAACACAGTACAAATTTCTGCAAACGGCAGTAGGTCACTTGGCACACTCCCTACTTCACCAAGATCTACTTCAAGGAATCCAGCTTTAAATTCTTCATTTAAAGCCCATTCAACAGTACAATCAAAGCTTTTTCTCCTAAACTGACAGTTGCTTTAGATTAATGAGAAGAAAAACTTCCTGTGCTGGAAGGACCACGGGAATGAAATCAGCCTGCTGAGTTACTGCAGAACGTTGAAGAGATCCAGGGACAAAAGGCTATGAGGAGGAGCTGTGCTTTCCCACCTTCTTTGAAGGTGATGCAACGTGATGCTACGTGATGCTAATCCAGGAGAATTTTCTTCTAGCTTCAGTTCAAGGGATCAACAAGCACACCTGAAGGCATGAAGGATATGTTTAAACAAAGAAAATGAGAACAGATTCAAAACCTCAGACTTAAAAAACAGGCAAACAAACAAACAAAAAAAACCCCAACAAAAACAGCATAAGGCAAAAAGGAGATGGGTGCAGTAATTGCAACAGCAAAACAGTGCAGAATAATGAACTCACTAAGAAACTGCAGTCAGCACCCACAGATTTCCAGTTAACTCTGCACGCTGTTCCACTATCTAATCCTGCCTATCAGTGGGGGCACCATCTGCACAGTTGTTTTCAAATATTAGATTCTCTTTCAATCTTGTTTTCTCTCTCAATGTGGTTACACTGTAGTGTGAGTTTCTTATCAATGGGGCTGGTGAGCCAAGGGCGCTGATGCACTGTGCCTCTGCTTTGCGATGCTCTTACACATGCAGCATGTCTCCCCAGAGCTCTGTGGGCTGGCTTCATTATTTCTGGTTTTGTGTCCTGCTTCAGGCTTTCCCAGAGTTCATTCAGCCATTACAGATGGCAGTGTGCTGAGATCCTGGTGGGCTAACATCCCTCAGGTCTGTAGCCGTTTGCCTTGATGATAGTGAGACACACTGGTCTCACTAGTTAAAGAAAGCCAGCTGTTAACTGGAGAAGCCTGTATTAAATTCAGAAAAACAAACTCTTCAAGTCAAGGTTGTTCTTGCTGAAAAAGATAAAGAGATGTAGATATCCAAGATATCCAAGCGTTAGCACTGAGGCTTTTTGTAATTACAAATTAAGATAATACATATGGTCATTTTTAGCACTCCAATGTTAAACAGAAAAAGGAAGGACCACACTAGTTGTTTTCATTCAAAATGCACTGACAGAGAACAAAGTTTTCACTACCTGTGCTGGGACCATTCTCCATAGATTAGCTATTTGGATCATCTTATAGCGATGGAGTTCTGAAGTCCAGACAATCTAATTCAAGAAGGGAGGGTAACTATTGAGTAATTCAGGAGAACAGAGGACATGGATGTTTCCTTTGGCCATAGAAATCCTCATTCAGGTTAAAATTGTCCATTGGCAGCTAATCCCACCCTCTGAAGCATCTAAGTATACATCAGGGGTCAGAAGCTGCTTTGAGCAGTGCTGAGTTATGTAAAGGCAAAGCTGTTTTGAAACCACTGCTGTCCATGTCCCCTTCTCACTGCTGGTCATCTTATGTAATTCCCTATTTTTATCTGAAAGAAACTTCTATTAGCATAAACTGGCACTTCTTCACCCTTACTGATGGAAATTATTTTCACAAGGAACAAAAACCCAAGAAGTCACAATACCGAGAGGAAGAGAACAGTCTTGTCTATTAGTCAGTGCATGTAGCACTGACTACTGTTTTCCTTAGAAAACAGCTATTAATTAAGTATAAATAGATGAGATAATTCTGATCTTTGCTGAAAATGACAGGTTAAAACTAGCTGGCACATCTGAGAGTATGAAATATACAGGAGATCACTAGTATGATTTTATGCATATGAGGAAAAAAAAGAGACATACAAAAAAAAAAAGAAGAAAACTTCATTAAAAAATCATAAAAGTGATCATTTATGGTGTAGGAGGTTGCTCAGAGTGAGTTGGAGTGCCTAATTACACAGTGTTTCTTGGGTGAGTAAGCTTCTAGACTTCTTTTCAATGTGCTGACCAGAGGATATGTGTAAGCTTCTCTGTGTTTAGTAAATACCTTAGGGTAGATGAATTCCAAGTGACAGCCTGGTTTCATGCAGCAAAATGGTGACCTGTCATCACCTTCATGTTAGCATCACACACATTGTCAACAAAGAAAGGGCTGTGCTACTGACAAGTGCCTGTGACACCTCCATGACACAGAGTGCTGTTTCTCTTCTTGACGGGTGCAAGCTTCAGCAGCGTGACTCCTCCCAAATTTAATTTTGAATTTCATTATTTCATTTCTTTGTCTCGATATTCATTTTCAGAAGCACAGCTCCTTCAAATGCACCACAAAGCAAGCTGGCCCTGTTAGCTCTGTCTTTGTACTTTAAGATCTCACGCAGAATGATCTGGCCACCTGAACAAAGACCCTCCAGAGGCAATCTTTAGTTAAATCCTTAACCCTACAAGATTATTTGCCCCTTCTCCTGGCAAAGTCAAAACAGCACTGAGCTTTACACTTAAGGAAGGAGATGGAAATGCGCCCACACATATCATTATGAGCTAGGCG
Organism: Odontophorus gujanensis; assembly: GCA_013399175.1. Lineage (NCBI taxonomy): Eukaryota > Metazoa > Chordata > Aves > Galliformes > Odontophoridae > Odontophorus > Odontophorus gujanensis. Next base: position 236,038 of record VXAB01013068.1, on the reverse strand, counting down.
GCCAGACATCTCCATTCAGATCAGCAAATAAAATGTCCCCTCTCAGACTGCAAGAGGACAGGCCATCGTCTGCTTAATCCTCTCATGAAGAACTGCACAAACTTTGGATTTGTCATCAAAAGTCAAGTAAAGTTTGTCTCTTCATTCAGCAGTGTATTTGTTACAATTGGATGAAAGGAAGTGACACGTCAGGTTCAAATTAGCTCAGAGAGGGAGAGCCAGAAACTGTTTTAAAAGCTGCATAGGGTAAGTATTTCAAGAATATGATTTTCTTAGAGATAGATTTGCTGAGTTTAATCAGTCCGCACTTACGACATTCATTACAGACAGATGCTGCTTCATCTTGTTCACAGGGCTCTTCAGCTTTCTCGCCTATGTGTGGTACGCTTTACATCTCAGCGCTTTGAAGTAGTGCATCCATTGATGTCCTCGCAGCTAGCCATCGACCTGTGATTTTAAGAATTCTTCTATGTTTTCAGATCCTGTCTGCAGCAGGGAATGTCTTCTAGCTTATCATCTGCTCAGCTGCTGATTTCTTTGGCATCTATTCTATGCTTACCAGGAAGCGGGAGAGTTGAACAAAGATGTAAATAAAAAATACAGTCTAGGCTGAACTGCTTTTTGTTCACTCAGGCAACTCAGAAGTAAAAGTTCAGTCTGTTGTAAAACAAGAGATGTTGTTCTAGAAGGCTTCCAAGACTATGAAATAGATGTAGCTGTTTAAAAGAGAATTGTTTTAATATTTCAGTTGACATTAACTTTCGAATGGTGAACTACTTATTAACACAGCTGTTTAGCTTAACTAACAGAATAATTCCCATTCAGTTTCTTGGAACCATCATACTGGTATGATGGAAAATTCTTTTCACCCAACAAAACAAACAAATAAATAATAATTAAAAAAAATACAAGCATTGACATCTCTTAATCTCTCCTGAATGCAATTCAAGGTATCTAACATGAGTCACAGTTCTGATTTTCATGGTGATTTGTGCATTTATGCATTTCTAATATTATGCTTCCATTTACCAATTAAACTTCCTATCAAAAGAGGTCAGTGGTATAATACTTACTTGTGAATATTGGTATTTCTCCTGTTAAATACACAGATCTCATAAATCCACACTGATGCCATGAGTTAGAATCTTCCCGGATCACAATTCACATTTGCTCATTAATTTCAGAAGGACATCTTATTGCCTTTGAAGTGTTTGCCTCAAAAAGAAATCACAAATGTAACACTGAAGAAGTTGAAATGCATTGTCTTAAGGAGCTTCCTTGCAATGTGCTGATCACTTTGGAAGTGCTTGTCCTGTTTGTGTTGCAAATTTTGCACAGAATTTGAAACTTAGGGAAAATTTCCATTAACTTGGGTGTATCTATGGTAGGCCTTGCATGACAATCTGTGTTACTTCTTTGCAACAATACCAGGTGAAATTTCCTCTCAGACAGAGCGGTGAGGCAGTGGCACTGTTGCACAGGGAGGTGGTGGAGTCACCGTCCCTGGAGGTGTTCAAGAAGTGTTTAGATGTTATACTAAGGGACATTGTTTTGTGGGGAGATAGAGGTGGTGGGTAGATGGTTGGACTAGATGATTTTGGAGGTCTTTCCCAATCTCGATGATTCTATGATTCTATAATAACTAGTAATAAAACATATACAGAGTGCTCAAGTCAGAACATTATGAAGTCCTGAATTCTAAGCAAAATAACTGACAGTGAAGATTAATGTGTGAACTGACAGCGGAGTTTCATTACTCTAATTCTGATGAATTGTACATTCTCATTCTTACTATGACAATGCTGGCTATCTATTATTTGTGGGTTTTCTTTTTTTGTGTGTGTGTGTGGTGTCCCATTTTGTTTTTGTTTGTTTGGTTGATTTGGTTTTCGATCCAATCATTTATGTTTTGCCTAAAGTACCAGGCACAGTCTGTAAATGAGCAAGAAAACAGAAGTGGAATGTAGGTCTACTTGTGTTCTGTAAATGAATGAGAGGAAATAATCAGCAGGAAATTTGACCCTATTTTTATTTAACATTTATTATATGCCTTGAGAAAAGGGGATCTTTTTCTGTGTTCACTGCTTTAAGTAATTACCAGTGATTACCAAGACTGTGCAGTCTGAGTCCTGGGCTTTAGAAAGAAGGGTGAACTACTATTAGGTATTGTGCATTTCTGTTTCAGAGCCCACATATTCTGCTAAGTGATTTATTTCAAGGCAATATTTGTTCCATTACTAGTTTCTACAGAGCAATACACCAGACATAAATAAATAATAGGGAATACAGCTCATAGACTGTATTTGAAGAAGTATCCAATAATAATAACAATTCATAGGATGCCTTGGATATTTTAACACAGTAGTCAGTAGTCCCTCAGCACATAATAGCATTCAGCAGCTAATGATGTGAGCTGATGGCACTCTTTGTAAGTGTATGTCAGCTTCATATTCAGGACACATCTGCATTAGCATCTTAGTCCAGATCAGGAGGACTTGCTGAAATGACCCTTCCAGATCCTATTCTTTGGTTTGGTCTAAAAGAATGTGAATTGCATCCAGCTCCAGCCACAAAGATGCTCTTTTTCCACAAAGTAAATACTGGAGACAGGGAGAGCATGAATGCTCTGCAGACGTACTTCTACTGCTGTGCACTGATGGATTGCTAATGTAGATTGGACGTCAGCATGCTCAGCACTGCTCCTTCAGTAAAGTGTTGTGCTTTTGCACTTTTAGGGAGGGGGAGGTGATCGAGCATCCTGCCTCCAAGAGAATATATTCCCTGTATGTGCTGTGGGGTAACAAGCCATGGTTTTGGAAGAAAGGAGAAATAGAAGAACAACTGAAATAATTCAGTACTCTGGTAGCAGCTGGGTGCAGAGACTGAGTACTTCTTCATCTCACTGGGTTCCAACTTCTTGCAGAAGTTTATCTTTTTCTGCATATTATGTTGAGAATTTGAGTATATTAACATTATTAAAAATAGTTCAAATCTGTGTTTCTTTTTCCAGACGAGACTATTTTGCCTCTAACTAAAAATGAGGTAAACTTTTCATCTAAATCTGTGCTTAAACTCCCACTCTTTTGTAATATCACAATGCCTTATGTGACTGAATTCCATTTTCCAGAAAGCTCTGTTCTTAAGCTGTTGCCAAACTGGCATTACTGTTCCAGATTTGGCCTAGCACAGGTTGCATAACAAAACCATATATTTCAATTCATTTCAGCAGCCACTACCTAAAAATCCTTCAGTCTGTTGTGAGCTGTTATTTTCCAGGAAAAGGCAGCAGAAAATTAACCCGTACATCCAAATCTATAGTAAATGCCTGAGGAGCCTCACCTTTGCTCCTGTTAGCTATCTCTCCTACAATGAATAATATGTAGTTGTTCCACATTCATAAATCTTTGTGCATTTGCAGAGTCAAAAGAATGTAAATGTCTTTCTAGTGGCGCCAAGCTCTTCCCCTTCCAAGGCATTGCTGAACTCACAGAAGAACAAATATTTCCTGCCTCTTCTTTCCTCACCTGTTGCCCTGCAAACACCTGCAGTATTTGGGATCTTCCCAGGGTCAAAAATGGGACAACTAGTCCAATTGTAGCAACTGTTTCTCTCCCTAGCTTGAGAGAGGTGACATTAAAAACATTGACATGAAAGTCTACGAGTTTTGGAGAAGGTGGAAATCACCCTCTTTGTCAACACAGTGGAAAGATTTACTGTTTTTAATTTATGTGGGCTGGACTACTTTTAATGTTGTAGATTGTTCTTCATTTTTTTTTTAATCCCAGTCACTGTACAGAAAAAGTTTGATGCTGTGATGAATTTTTTTAGGATATGCAAATATCAATGTGCACAATTGAGTTTGGTCTTATACAACCATAAAATCTTAGAATTGTTTGAGTTGGAAGGGACCTTTAAAGATCAAGTGGTCCAACACCTCTGCAGTGAACAGGAACACCTACAGCAGATCAGGTGCTCAGAGTCTGACCTTGAGTGTCACCAGGGATGGGGCATCCACCACCTCCCTCGGCAACCTGTGCCGATGCTTCACTACCTTTACTGTAAAAGAACCCTTTCCTCATATCCAATCTAAAACTAGTTAAATAGTCTTAGTACAGAAATTTCTGTCTAAGGTTTGGGGCATTTTCATGGGGCAACTTGGTTGAGGAAGTGGTCTTTGAGCGTTCTGATTTTATTGGCTATTCCTAGTGTCTGCGCAGTTTTTCCCTGTGCCACACAGCAGGCAGGTTAATGTCTCCAATGGAAGAAAACCTTCCTGTGACTTGACAGCAAACTGGACATGAGCCAGCAATGTGCCCTTGTTGCCCAGAAAGCCATGTGGTGGATTCCCACATCCTTGGAGACATTTAAGGCTGGACAGGGCTCTGACCACTGTGATCTGCTGTGGGTGTGCCTTTTCATTGTAGGGAAGTTGTACTGGATGACATTTAATGGTCCCTTCCAGCTCAAACAATTCTATGATTTCAGCTTGGTCACTGAGAAAGAAGTGGTGGGAGAGATTTGTCAGGGAGCAAGGAGGGGATGTGCTCAGGACTAGGGTAAGCAATGCTGAACTGAACAGTTCAGGCAAAGGCCACTCAAGTGAAACCAGGGCATGTCTTCACTGTCCTAAAATGAGAAACCAGGGTGTTTTATGTCATCTTATGACTAGCAGCTGAGGCTTGCTGTCATGAACATGAGGCAGTGGTGTGAGCAGGGCCAGGAGAGCCTGACTCACCCCCTGGTGAGTTTTGGAAACAGTTTCCTAATCTGTGGGCAGCCACCTTGCTGTGTCATACTGTTAAGGAGGGAGGTGTGTTCTCTAGGAATGACCACCTTCCTTTTTTCCTTATAAGTGTCAGCAGCTCCTTTTCCTGCCTTCGTGTTGGACATAGAGAAAAAAAGTCTGTGTAAAACTGCTGTATATACTGGAGGGAAAAGAGAAAATTAGTACATTAATAACAAATTAAACAACTTCCTAAAGGTCATGTTAAAACACGCTTCCTGACACTGACTTCAATTAGTGAACAGAGACTTAGATTGCTTTGGAAATTTTCCCATGTCTAAGAACCTCTTCTTAACCCTCAGCTTGACTAGTTCTCAAAAATCAAATTACAAACCATTAAGATGTTTGCCAACAGCATTCACAAAGCACATGTTACTTCAGACTCTTGCTAAGAAATGTCCAATCAAAATGCCCTGTGACTCAGTTATTCTTGAATTGGTCTAATTTTGACTATGAAAACCATGAAGAAACTTGCAAATTGCTCATACACCTCAACAAATGCAATTTTAACCAACTCAGTCCTCTTTTTGGAATGCACTCTTATAAGTGCAGAAACAGGCATTTCTTCTCATTTCCACATTTTTCATTTTGGCTGGGTTCAAAGGAAATATGTGTCACTTATAAATTAGCTTATTATAGCCTTGTGTTGAGTTCATATGGGGAGCATCGCTGATATAAATTAAATTCCTTCATTATTTTAAATTGTAGTCTTAACCAAAGAGCTACTAGCTGAATACACAATTATCTACTCATAATAACATGACTCTGACCAAAAGGAGGTGAGGACATGCAGGATGTTGAGCGAGCCATCAGGCCAAGTACCAATAAAAACCCTTTGTACAGTCATTTTCCCAGTCAGTCTACTCCATGCCTGAAGAACGTCATTTACATCAGAAAAGCTTTTTACTAAGGAGGTCCAGGCAGGGGTCTGACCAGTGGTGTGCCATTTGGTGGAGATTTCTCGTCCTTTTCACAGCTCTAGTGATATTTGGCAGCTTTGGCTTTGTTCTGAGTTTTGCACTGCCCTTCAGATACCAGCCCCCGTCTATTGTACCAGCCTTATCCTGTGTATAGGAAAGTATATGATTACAGTAGTATCCTAACTGTTGGCTCTATGATAAGCAACATTTTGGGTCCCAGGGGCTTTGGCTTGGTAGTTATGACACTTTTTTAGGAGAGCCATGTTGGTTCTGCATTGGGAAACAGGAAGCAGAATGCAAGCAGCCAAAAACACTTGGTGCTTACTAGGCACACTGACGGATGGGTTCTGCTTAGAAAAGTCTCATCGGGTGAGAGTTATTCCCTCAAAGAAAAGAGGAATGATAGCAATAAGACATAGGTTGCGTGCCAAAGAGCAGAGGAGGGATGGTCTGTCTGCTAATGTCATCCAGCCAGCAGCCATTCTCTCCCTCTGCGTTACAAAATACATTTACTATTTGCTATCAGAATGAATGCAGTTTAAGATTATAGAATGGATTTGCAAAGCACGGCTTTTCCAGAGGCACAGGAGCTGTTAGTTTGTGTCCTTTACATTTAGAAGTAGGATACATAGTCATAGATTTATATTGCACTGTAGTGTAGGTTAATTTCTCCACCTACCACATTTGTTATTGTGGTAGGTGGAGAAATTCTTTATTCCAAGTCCTCATTTTACCAGCATTATGAGACATTTCTAACTCGTGAGAAGTCTCATATCTATATACACAAATAACATTCTTGAAATACATCTCATTAAAAAAATTGGAAGCAGACTGAGCTTATGAAGAACTACAGCTCACCACACCACCATACATTTAATGAAGGAGGCAGCAGAACGTGTGCTCGGATTTTACAGCTGCTGTGCTTAAACTACTGCTTACTTTGAGCAATGCAAGACAGATGATTAAAACAAGAGCTCACACTCTCACAGGCTCATTGCCCACTGTAAGGGGAAGAACCTGCCTGTCCGTTTCCTTCCTCCTGTTTCCTGTCAAGCAGAATTTACCTATTCAAGTGCTTATACACCTAACAAATGGATTGCACAGCCTCCATGCACTAAGCTCCCTGTGAGACATCCTGCCCTCTGGGTCTGCTCCAGCTCAGGGGAATAGCCTGAAGCAAAGGAAGTAGAGGCGTGTTTGGCTTGCATGACCTACTCCTTTGTGACTAGGAGGCCAAAAATAATTTCCTCAGGGTCTTTCCATTGATTCTGACTTGAAGATGTTGTAAAAATACAAGAAATATAAATATACAGGCACCACTCACAGACCCACTTCCAAATAATGTGAATGAGAGAGGAAATAAAAAGTGCCTACAAAGCAGTGGTGGAGGATGATTATCTATGTATCCAAATTACCAATATTAAAAACAAGGAAAGAAAAAGATACCTTAAACCTGAGTAAAGCTCAGCTGCAATGCACAGCAACCACAACATATTTCACAGGCAAATCTATGAGGAAATACATCCTCTTCTCAGATTCTCTAGCTGGCATGTTGTCAGTAGCCACTGTTGCCTTGATGGCTTATTCAACACAAAATTATTATTATTGTTATTAATTTATATATTTTTTTCCCTCAGCAGTTACACACATATCACCAAAAGATTTCCTGGTGTTTATCAGGATGCCTTGAGACACTGTGACCTTGAAAGGGAAGGTCTATCAGTCATGAGCACCTTTTAATTAGGTGAAAGAAATGCCTGCTGTGTTAAGCAGGTCACTCGGGTTGTCACCCTCTGTCACTACATAAGACCAAAGCTGTCTTGTGTAAGGGCATGGTGCAGGGATGAGAACTTGGGACATCACCATCTCATTCTGGAGGAAGGAATTAGCAAATTGTTCACCAGTCATGCTAAAGAGCTGAGAGAGAGAGGGCAGGGATTCCCAGCATTCTGCATCAGTTTAAAGGAATATATTAAATGTCCACATAGAGGATATGGAACTGTATGTAGTAGGGAACAGGGAGGGCTGATTATCTGCGGGCCTTACAGAAAGTTGTGCTGTGCAGTTGCCTGGGGAAGGGAAGAAATGGTTCCTTGGGGCACTGTGCACACTGGCTCGTGACTGCTCTGTCCTGGGCTGTAAACTGAGCCAGTCAGAATGTCAGACTTTTTCTTTCCTCCTTCAGTAGTAAAACGGAGGGAAAAAAAAATTAAGATAAGAGTAAGTTTTTTGGATGAGATCAGGCCAGATTTCTTGTCAAAATGAGAAGCTTCAATCACATTTATAGATTGTGGCCAAAATTATATTTTCATGCATTTTTGCACTGACATAAGGATGTGACACATTCTCCTTTTCATTATCAGTCAACTCAACGTCATGATTCAGTAAAATCCAGAGGAATCAGATTTATCCACTTCCCCTTCTGTTTTAGGGGACATCTGTCTTGAAGACAAGTTTCTCAGAGGTATAACTGTAACACTAAGAGGAAGAAATGAAGAAAGTTCTCCTGGTTCCTTGACCAAGCTATGCAAAAACCACTTCATTACTGAGGGCAGGCACAGTCACTGAGGAAGAGAAAGGTGGGAAGCTCAAAAGCAGGAAGAGATGCTGTCAGGGACATGATCATGCAATGCCACGTGGCAGCAGGAGGAAATGACTGAGGAGGCATCTCATCTGATTGGTGAGATAAGAAACATTCGAGGTGACTAGACCAAGATGTGGTCAGCAAAAGTGCACAGAGGCCCAGGCATCCCTCTGCTAGAAAGCAAGTCCTGAATCAGAGGGAGCTCAGGTGGTCCAAGCAGTGATCTGCAGGCTGGGAAGGCTGACTTGAAGACAACAGAGGTAGCATGGGTGGGCTAGGCAACAGCCAGGACAAGAATATTCGAAGGTTGGAAAGGTAAAGAAAGGTCAAATTATAGAATGGTTTGAGTTGGAAAGGACCTTTAAGATCATCTAGTTCCAGCCACCCTGCTATAAGCAGGGACATCTTTCTCCAGACCAGGTTGCTCAAAGCCCCATCCAGCCTGGCCTTCAGTGCTTCCAGGGAGGGGGCATCCCCATTGCCATCACTGGGCAATCTGTTCCAGTGTCTCATCACCCTCACAGTAAAGAATTTCTGCCCAAAATGTGTTCTAAATCTACCGTCTTACAGCTTAAAACCATTTCCCCTCGCCCCAGCAGTACCTGCCCCTAGAAAATGTCCCTCTCCAGCTTTCCTATAGGCCCTCCTCAGGTACTTACAAATCACAAAAGGGAGAAGAGCATGGCTAGGATCACAGAGTGTAATTATAATGCTTAAAGATAGCTCAAAAATGTTATAGGCAAAATAAAAGTCCACAGTCTGAGACCCTTACAGTCTAGTCAGAGGCATGACAGTGCGCTTGACTTGAACAAGGAGTGGGAGGCAGAGGGATGTAATAATAAGTAATGGGCAGCAACTGAGTAGCACAAACTTAAACTGAATGATTCGTGTATAGATTGGTACGGTCTGGTTTTAGCTGGGATGGAGCTAGTTTTCTTCATAGAAGGTACGGGGGCATGTTCTGAATTCAGGAGGAAAATAATGTTAATAACACACATGTTTTAACTGTTGATGAGCAGTGCTGCATAGAGCTGAGGATGTTTCACCACCTACTGCCCTGCCACCAGTGGGGGACACGAAGATCTGAAGGAGACAGAACCAGAACAGGTGACCTAAACCATCCAAAGAGATGTCCCATGCCATCACATGGCCTCATGCTAAACAATAAAACCTGGACAGTTGGCTGGGGGTGGGTGCTGCCACTGCTCAGCAACTGGCTGAGCATCAGTCAGCAGGTGGTGAGCAATCATTCACTTTATTATTTTCCTTTCCTTTCTGTCCTATTAAACTGTCTTTATTTCAGCCCATGAGTTTTATCTTTTTCTGATTCTCTCCCCCATTGCACTGGGCAGGAGTGAGCAAACAGCTGTGCTGCCTGCTGAGTTAAACCAAAACAAGGTTACAGAAGAATCCCCCAAGAGAACAGACAAAATGTTCCCACTTATGACACCTGGACAAAGTGCTATGTACAGCTGGGAGTTGAATGAGGGGGGTATATCCCCAGAGGAGCTCATAAATCGTTTCATGTAGATGAAGAAACACAGCCTGAGTGTCAGCAAGGGCCATGCAGAACAGATGCAAACATCTGAGCACTGTTCACAAGTGTCAGTCTTTGCAGACATCATTTAATGTGTCCACAGAAAATGCAGAATGACAACTGCCATCATATAAAAACCTCCTTACACTGGTGATACATTGCTAGACTGACATTATCATAATTACCAAGGGTCTTTTTAAAGTTTAATTTCTGTTGCATGAAGCATAGGCTTGGGAATGTACTCTAATTTCCAGACAAGGATGTGGGGTTGATGTTTTGCTGTCTTGCTTCCCAGTAAATCATTTAATACCATTTAGTCTGTAATACAATTCTATGTCCCAGCACTACCATCATGCTTGCTTTATAGCAATCTAAAAGACAAAACAGAACTCAAAGTAGCTGATATCTATTACATTCTTATCTAAGATGCAAATACTGAAGGGAACCAATATCAGACATCTCAGTGATTTTAAGCCAGGAAGTCTGTTGGACACATCACTAACTGTACAGGAGTTAGATGAAGATCAGCTCTCCAGGCAAAGTTATTGATTTCTCATCCATTTTCAGATTCCTTACACTTGTTCCTCACTGGCCACAGTGAAAGTCATGATAAGCAGTAATACATAGGAAAGCCAGGGCAGAAAAAGGGACTTTCCTCACACTGTTACAGTAAAATCCTATTGGCATTAAAGTGAATTACAGCAAGGAAGTTTCCAAAATACACTGGCTATCAAGCAAACTTTCATTTTTATACCTTCCAGTATAATCTACCAATAAACAAATTTCTCACAGACTTGATATACGATCCACATTCTCTTTTCCCTACTGCAATTTGCTTAGGATTCTAGGAAATGACATTCCAGAAATGACCAAATGGCCCCATACTACATAAGATTTTTTTTCTGATTGAATATACTTGCTTTGGAAAAGATAAGATAAATAGAATAGATAAAGTTTGCCATCTAGAGGAACTGTACAGAAATCCACTTTTTTCCCCCCCTCTACTTAACCTGATTAATGCACTTTGGTATTGATCCTAACCAGTCCACCTACTGAAGAGGTTTTGGCAAGCTGACTGCGACATCCAGCTTCAGTTTGCCCTTCAGCTTCTCCCTCCTTACCCACCCTACAAAAGGGCCCCCAATCCATTTTGCCTCTACAAATATTCCACCACAATGTTGCGTTCCCACTGCTCTCTGTACAGCAAAAAGAATGGACAGCAGTGAGGGGACTCCTACCTGGCATTTTGGTGAAGGGGTATCCAGAGGATGGACAGGGTGCTAAGCCCAAAGTTCTCCTCCATCCTGAGTCATTCTGTGGTCCCATAGAGCCCTGGGGACTCTTCCTAGGCAAGGAATACCAGCAGCATCTCTTCTGTAGAGCTTGCCATTCCAAATAGCAACCCAGGACATAAATGTCTGGAGCTCAGTTCCCTTGCTTCAAGGAGCTTAAACATAACTCTCCTACAAACCAGGAAAATCCCTATTCTTTCTCTACAGAAAACAGAGCCTTCAGGGAATACCAAAAGACAGGAAAGCCCTGCCTCATTCACCTGTGGATAAATTAATTGTTAAGTGCTATCACCTGTGTACACCTTTTTATCTCAAACAGGAGAGTTAAAAAATCAAACAATTCAAAAAAAGGACATACAAGCAGCTTTCAGAGCCAGGTCTGAAACATGATAGGTCCTAGGCCTTGTGGAGTTTACAGATCTTAGCCAAGATCCCAAGATATGAGCCCTGAGTAACCTATCCTTTGAAACAGATCACTTGGAAAACTGGGCTGTGAGGTGCCGGGCTACACAGCACACTCCCTATGGGGCTGCCACCTTTGCTCACCAGCCCTAGCAACTTCTCACCTCCCAGAGGGGCTGCAAGCAGGCTGAGCTGCAGGCATCAGCTAAGAAGACTGAGAAACCTCTGCAGGTGGTTGAGAAGGGAAACAAACAAGAGCCACAGACAAAATAGCAGGCTATGGGGCAATGACTTCAATCTGGAGCGCAGAAGTGGAAAGAGATCTAGGCTACGGGGTATTTGGAGCAGCCTGAAAAATGCAGTTAATGAAGCAGGAGTAAGATGATACAGTTCTGGAAACCTGCCATAAGGTGAGAGGTAATGGCCTCAAGTTGCACCAGGGGAAGTTCAGTTTGGGTACTAGGAAAAATTTCTTCTCCAAAAACGTGTTCAAGCATTGGAAGCAGGGAAGTGGTGGAGCCGCTGTCCCTGGAGGTGTTCAAGAAATGTGGAGATGTGGCACTGAGGGACATGGTTTAGTGGGTGAGGTGGTGATGGGCACATGGTTGGAGCTGATCTTAGAAATCTCTTCCAACCTTAATAAGTCTATGATTTCATGATTCTATGAATTTGAAGGCCTCATTTGTGCTGGGAGTAATACAGCAGCTGTAGTAGTAGTAGTGTGTATAGTACAGAGTGGAAGGAAAGTGATGATGGTGGGCAGGCATGAATGAACCCAGGTAGCAAGGCCACAGGAAATTGGGTCTACTGACCTTCAGGTAAAAGAAAGCTGCTCTGGCTGTATGCAATGCAGTCAAGGCTGCTGTGCCACTTACCCTCCTCAAATATGCCAAACAATTCCCAGGCACTTTCTCTTGCATCAGAGCACATTAGGTAAGCAGAAACATGGCATGGTGGTGCAATTATTTGGCTCAGCACAGTGCTAGGCACAAGATCGTTGACACTGTGTGTTAAAATGCCTCAACTTCAGACCTCAGCCTCCGCCTCAAGCATAGACGCTTCAAAGAGATTATGAGAAGAATGAGTACTGCTCTTGTTTCACTATATGGAAAGTAATATCTCTTTCCAGCTTTGGACCCGGCAGGCTAAAGCACTAAACTGAATTTCAGTGGGCAGGACCTAGTACAATTAAGCAAATAGCACTGTCCTACTTCCTTTGAAATCAAGAAGAGTTTTGCCACTTATCAAAATCAAAAACTGTTCATGATGCTTTTGCTTTTTGATGGGCACACTGATTTCAGAGGGGTCACGCCTCTATAGAAGGCAACAAGATGCAGTCCACAAGAGGTGAATGTGACCAACCATGAGCTGCCATCTGTATGGCAAATTGTAAGATCATCAGTTCAGGGATTCTTCAGAGTTCACTTTTAGGGATCAATGTCGTTAATACTCTAAAGCCAAATTTTTAGCATTGTGATGGTGTTCCTCAGGACCTATGTTTAGCTTCCAAATTACCCCTCCTTTGGGCTGGGAAGCTGGCGACAATTAGATGAGTAGTTTCCAGCTCAGTGCCAGCCTGATATATCACCTACCCTTCTGTACCCTATTGTTTAATCATACCGCACTCCTCCTAATGAGACTTGTTTATCTTTCTTTCAAGCTTCATGCTATTTCCTGCTTCAGTGAGATTTATGATGAAAGAAAGAGTAATGCTTCTAATTGATCCTCTTCAGGTGACATTATCTCCTGCAAGAGCATCAATCAGTGGTGGTAAACATATGTTTGACAAGAGTTTTCCTTTTTATATGCCACCTTGGAAATTTTAAGAACAGCTGAAGCTCTGCTGTTAAAGGATGAGCAATACAAGAATGAGAAATAACAAGTACAGGGAGGATGGCAATAGGAAACCTCTCAGATCTCTGTTGGTGTGGTGATGATTATAAGATCCAGTTGATTAGATGGGCAAAACCTCTTCACCAAGAGCTGCCCTTTGCATGTTAGCCTACATGTGTGTAAGCCTCTGGGCACAGTGTGGTTCAGGCAATCTTCAGCGGCCTTTGAGTATGACCATGCCAGCACACAGAAGACAGAAGTTCCCATTTTCAGCTATTTAAGGAAAGAGCAAAAAAGAAGCAATCATGAGTCCTTGGCCTGCCCGAGGACACATCAACTACTCGGCAGACATGAAAACACAGAGAATAGCTCTGAAGCTGACTAACTGTGGCCTCAATGACAATTCTTGTACAGAAGCAGAGCAACCATTTCAGGCCCTAAATCAAAATAAGTTACTGCTGCTCTCTAGGCCAGGTGGCAAACGAAGGAGGCTATCAAACAGAGAGGTGTGTGTCTTCAAGAGCAACTCTACCTTGGTTGGGACCCATCAACACCACTGCCTCCATCCTGTCTTGGGCCTGTAGATCTGGCTTAGGCACCCCTTGTCCCATCTCCTGCTGTTCTGGGCTAGAGCCCCGGACCATGGATCTGGCTCATACCCCATCTTGTCACACTGGCACCTGTCACCTGCCCTCAGTTTTGCCCAGTCACCTCAGACCCTTGGTGCTGTTGCCCTATCATCATGAACATGGGCCTGTGATACGGTCACCACAGTTTCTGGCTTGTCTTCCCTCGTGATACATGCTGACGTAAGAGCTGAATAATAGCCTCAGATAGCACCTACCACTAAAAAGCCTGAATGGTACTTTTTGGTCCCATCATCTGGTTGAATGAATATGTGTCGGGTGTTACGTGAATACACTTCCTGGTCTGGGGCTGAGGGATGACTTGGTAACTTCTCAAGGACTCCCCTCTCTCCATATTGTTATCTTTCTCTAATGTATTAAGGTCACATTTGTTCTCAAGATCAACTGTGTTTCACCCAAGTTGTCTGCTGGAGGACCTTGCTTGTGCAGGTCCTTTCAAGTTCAGTTAGGTAATATGCATCTGATGACATCACATCCAAATGAAGAAGAGCCTGTAAAAGCCAGAAATACTGACTTATTTACATCCCTTAAAAGTTGCAAGACTCTTGACTTAAAAAAAAAAAAAAATAATCCAAAATGTGTGGAAATTTTTTTTGTCTTTGCAGCCTCAGCAGACCAACTTTTTGGCTCTAAAACCTCTTCTCAAAACAAAACGAAACAAAAAAAGCATCCAAAAAAGCATCCTATTGATTCTAATTCATCACCTTGAAATCCATGTAGGCTATTCATCACATGACAAAGGGAAATTCAGGAGGCTACTGAGGGAGGATTCTCTGCTCCCACGTGATTATGGTTTTCATACATGGGTTGCACTGTGACAAGCAAATACACACTGTGCAAGGAAGAATAAAATGAGATTGCTCAACTATTCAGCTGTTATTTCAATCCCATAATTGCTTCTCACTGACCTATTCTTCCTGATTCACACCTTCTTTGTTTTATGTGCTAAAGAGAGAAACAGAAGAATGCAGTTGTCAATAGCAGTCAATTTCCTTGAATGGCAATGAAAAAGCTGATAAAGTGCTTTTGGATGCAGTTAATTTAGTAAATTAGGAATTGGTGCCTATTTGTCTAAACTTTGAGGATATTTGAGCTGCATGGGTATTTGGTTGTTGTATTATTTAATCGACTCAGATTTTATTGAGCACTCAGCTCATACTTCTGGAAAATCGCATTTGTTACATATCCAAAACTGGGTATACTGAAATGGAGATGCTTCAGTCACATTCAGCTTTCCTAATATTGAGAAGATCCATTTAGACTATGCTAAGGGAAGCAAATGTAGATTACCTTCAGGCTGCTAAAGGAAAGTGAAGTTTACCCAGCAGTTTAATTCTACTCCTGACTTCATTAGGTCCAAGACTTCAACCAGATTTTGTGAGGAATGTATTAAAAAACAATCAAACAAAACAACAACAACAACAACAAAAACCCTTTGCCTTGGTTGAGTCAAAAAGGGAATCAACCAGCAAGTCACTGGTAATAGGTTCAGACCCCAGACTCAGTGTCGATAGAACATTTCATTTAAAACTAATTCCAGAGCCAGTCTTTGAGGAGCAGAAGTGGATGTGTTGCAGCCAGCTCTCTATATCCATTCTTATAACACTATAACATTTTGATTCCACTTGCCAGGAAACAGCACCTGGATGAGCTGTTTGGCCTTTCTCACCTATTCAGCACCAGAACACAGGAAGAACATCACTCAGCGCTGTTGTTCAGGAGGTGATCTGTTGCATTGTCTGGTTAAAACATTAATGCATGCAGCAAAGGGTATTTGAAATCACTGGTCATACTTCTGACTGGAAAGGAAGGTCTGAGGACACAACTGCCTCAAGGTGTGGGATAGAAAGAAGCCTGAACTAGAGTCTTCTCAAAGGAACTTAGCAAAAGGGTAGGAGGCAATGGTCAGAAATCAAATTTCTGAAGGAATCTAGAAAAAAAAGTCTTAACCAAGAAAGAGGAAAAGTAAAGGAAGAGGTTGCCAAGAGAAGTTGCTAGAGATACAGCCCTGAGCAAACCGATCTAACCCTGAAGCTAGGGTAAGCCTCCAAACAAAACTTCATATTCTTTCCAGACTCATTTTTGATCTTTTTGCCTGCAGAGAATGCTGTAGACAGCAAAAAACCAATCTGTTATTTCACTGCCTTCCGGCACTTGCTATCTGATACTACTTTCTTGTTTTATCTTTACCTGTTCCTTGCAGCATAAAGTTCCTTGTCAGAGACCTTGGAAGATAACCACACACACATTGGAAAATTTCCTAATATGGACATTTTCTGAGAGATGTGTGTGTTAAGGGAACTGCCTTCCTGCAACGCAACTCTCCACAGATAACATAATGACTGACTGTACACAGCCCCTCTAACTGCTGAATCAATCCTGATTTTCTTTTCTCTTGGACTAATGTCATAGCCATTTTTTTCCAAATGACTTGTATAATATCATCTTACAGCTAACTTGTAGTCCTTCAACTCACAAATCAATGTACAGTTTTTCTCTTTTCAGAGCTAAATTCCTCTTACAAAGTATAAATAATAATTTTTAAAATAGTTTTCCTAGCAGTATTTAGGGGTTGATAATAAGAAAAAAGTAGAAATACAGCAGGATGTAGAATGACCCTCCCGGTCTGAACGTTCTTATTTGTAACAGAATATATACCTAATAAACACACAGATCCTTCAATCTTGCCAGGTAACCAATTGTTTCAGGTTACCCATTCAGTGGAAGGTCAGATTCTCTTTTCCTGAGATGTTCCCCACTTTGCTCATAAATAGTTCTGAATTAATTACCATATTGTGCCAGCAAGAAAGGGATGGGAGACTGAATGAATACCAAACAAATCCATTATGCCGGTACCAGACAACATAAAATAGCATGAGAACTTGACAAAGTACTTCCCTAACATAAAATCACACACAACTAACTAAAGGCCCTTTGAGTTTAGCAAGCCAGATTAGCAAAGGCTATTGGATTTAATTGTCTAAGTGTCTCTGGCCATGGCATGCAACCCATGCGCTGCTGCAGGGGCCGGCAGTGGCAGTTCTGACAGCGTCCCTGGGAAAAATGTTGAGTGGGGCACAGGCCCTGGGCCTGGGTCTGCACTCCTAGGGGCTGCTCAGATTTCAAACATCTGGTGAAAGTTGCTTCATCTTGTGTGATGAAAGAGAGCAGTATAAAGCTGTGGTGCTAAACTTAATTTTGTATTTTTGCATGTTTGAGGCCTACCTCTGCCTGCACAGACAGCAGCCATTTTGTTGCCCTACTGTGGGTCTGATCCAAAAGGTGGGGTGATCCCATGATCCCTCAAAAAAGTGTGTGTGCACTTTTTAGAGGTGACTTTCTAAGACTAAAATTAAAATGTTTCAGAGAGTTCAGCTTCTTGTGCTTGAAAACAGATACATGAGTGATGCATGTGAGTGTTCCCAAGCCACACCTCATTCCTGTAGCTTAGTTCTTTCTTCTGATTTGCTAGGCAGTCATAGTAATTACTGAGGAACACTCCAGCTTTTTACAGGTACTGACTGATAGATAAACCAACTCAGATGAGAGTTTTTTCTTTTCAACTGTTTTAAATCATTACACTGAGCTTTGATTACCAAGTCAAACACACAAACTGTGCATTCTTGTTCCTGAAAACAGAATAAAGACAAACATTTGGTGCCAGGCAAATTCAATCTCATTTCAGTATCAAAGGATTTGCGATAATAGCTCTGAGGATTAGTCCACAGCATCCAGATAAATCAGTGAAATTACAACACCTGATACACAGCCCACAGGCAGTTACATCCATGAAGGCAATGATGGATACCTCAGAGATTTCTTCATTTGTCGAAGTGAGTAGGGTCCAGCAGTGCAGCACCTTCAGTCGTCTACATTTGGTTTGGGAAATAGTAACTTGTGCATTTTCAACAGCTTTATCTGAACCCTCCCTAACAAGTAGCAGAAAACAGCAGATTTAACGTTGGGCCATGTCTGGCTTTTTAAACACAGTCTTATGGGAAACACAGCCCTTTCAGAAATTGAAGGCTGATTCCACTTCTGCACCAAGGAGCCATTCTTCATTGCAAATCCCAGCCAGAGTACTTTAAGCTACATGAGACACTTACCTCTGAAAAGCAGCAGAAAGCACGAGACGAGCAGAAAGCTGGAATATACTGGTTATCTAGTATAAGCTGATGTTGATGGGCAGGTTTGCACTATGCTGAATAGTTTTGGTTGCATGCCTGCAATAGGCTCACAGCAGAAACTGGGATTACAATAGAAATGCACCTAATTATAGGCTGTGCATGTGCCATGCAAAGCAAGCAGCTCTGCATTTGAGATCAGTGTCACTTTAAATTCTCCATGAAGCAGCTCTGTTAGATTATACTGTCAACCTTCACCAATACATATATCCATCTATTAATTAGCTAACAAACAGTAACTCAAAAAAACATATCAGTGACAAAATAACAGCAGCACTGTACCAGCCACTTATTTTGTGTCTTCTAAACAAAATCCCTTAATTTCTCATATTGTGTCATTTTTTCCAGGTATTTGAGAAACCCCTGAACAATTCTTGTTGGCAAGTGTCTGTGTTTGCCCTGAGTGAGTCACTCCCAATGCAGCGTACCTGCCCTCTTCCTTCTCCACTGAGACCAACCCACAGCTGCCATCACACTGAGCTGATGTGAAAGGAAGAGGCATTTTAAGTGGCACCTTGCTTAAGAGGCAGCTCTCTGTCGATGACTTATTCTGGGGTGTTCCCATCTCTTCTTAGGAAGTCCCACGTTGCGCTGAAGTGCTAATGGCCTGAGGAAGGACACCTGCAAAGCCCAATGGCTCACAAGCCCAGCAAAGGGGAGGAGTGCCTGGCCTTTTTCTCCCTTCTCCTGAGTCCATGTTTGTCAAGTTGGCTTCCTCATGATAGCTGTGTAATCAGAAGGACAGGAACACACATCTTGCAGCTCCACAGGATCCACCCACCTACTGGGTTACGGTCACACTTACCCAGTGAGCCCAGCAGTGCCTTCACACCGAGCTGAACATCTCATGAGCAAACAACGAAAGAATGCAAGCACCACTGATCACATGCCAAGTACCATCTGTATTTTATTGGTCTGATTTCCAAGGAAGTTAGGAAGCAGTCTGAAGAAGAAATGCAGAGCATAATCTCTATAATTTAGGAATGACGATCAATAATCTTCACTTTTGATTTTGACAGAAGGCTGACCAAAATTTATGACCACATTTTGAAGGATGCTATTGAAAACGTATAAATCATAATATGTTGAAATTATCATATTCATATCACTGAACACAATTCAGAGGCTTCTTCTAAGAACACCAATTTCTGTTCTGTGATTCCAGCCTCTTGGCTATTATTAGAACTTGTAATAATCATCACTCTTGCCTAAGGAGTTAAGTCCCACAGAATACGGTATGTGTCTGAATAATTCATTGCAAGGAAATACAAGCTTCAAATACGTAGAAGACTTTCTACATATAGCACTCTGGAAATGCTGTATTCAGTACATTTCTCATCTGTAGAAAGTAAATATGTATGTGCAATTAGTCCAAAGATTTATTTTTGCGGCAATGAGAGAATTTTAGAGTCTGCACTGATATGAAGTGGTATTTTTTCTGCAGACACTGAACACTGAGCAATGACCTCCTTACAGAATGTATGATATTTCTATCTAATGTACGCAGTATTTTCAAGTGTTTATGCTCTTTTCACTTGGGTGCTACTTTGGTTTGTATGACACAAAGATGTTCCTTCTTCGAATTTTTTTCCACATTATGAGAGGGATATTTTTCCTGCAAAACCCCCAGTGCGTGCCATTTAAACATGACTCCTCCTGCTTTAAGATTTTCCACAAAGTATTCACATTAAGAAGAATTAGTCTTCATTGATGGAAAGACTGGTGGTGACGCTCCACTTAACAGAAGGGAAATATTATTCTCCACTGAGATGAAAGATTCCTTATGCCTCTTCCATCAATCGGAAGCATTGTGACATTTCCCATCACTACAGCACAAAGATGTTCATTCTGGGAAATGCACAGAATATACTAATGAGAATGTTCATACATCAGAGGAAATATTTTTTTTCCCCTGTAAAATGTCAGAATTATTCTTGATCTAATATAGCTGGGCCACAAGAGAGAAAAAGTGTAATTGCTTGTAAATAATAAGTCAGAAGGACCAAGCATGACATTTTTAAAGTTCAAATCCTTTCATCCCCAGTTATCATACATTAGATTAAAGCTATTTACAAACAGTATTTGTCAAATCACTGTGTACAAAAGTGGCTTATTTTGTACTAAATGCAATGACAAGTAAAACATAGCTCACTGAGGTTTGCTTTCAATTTCCTCTTCTCACTTCTGTGCCATTCTAAACAAATGACGTGGTGGTGAGGTGAAGAGGACAGAGAAAAGCACCAGAGATCACCTGAAGGTCAATGTACAGCAGGTCTCTTCACATTAGATTTGCCAGAGTTGTGCTGGGTTTATATCCAACAAAACAAAGTTCTGCATAACAGAAGGGCGAAGTGTGAAACAGTTAAGAGATTCAGATACCTGGAAACTGCTTTTCAAGGTTCCACAAACCCTGCTCATTACAACATCAGATAATAGACTACTAGACAGATAAAACCCCTGGTTTTCAAAGCAGACATCAAGGAGCACGGCTTGGGCTCTGAAGCAGAAGACACAACTCTCAAAACTGATCCTCAGTTTACATACATATAAAACATTTCTCTCTTTCCATGTATTTAATGGTGGGTTGTAAGAAACAGATAGCGTCTCTCCTCTTTTCCATTACAAAGCACTGCCGAGTAAGTAATAACAGTCTGTTGCAGCTGAAGTGAGTAAAACCAGTTCTTCAAAAGAGCCGAAAAAAAAAAAAAAGAAAAAAGAAAAAAGAAAAAAAGAGAGAAATAAAAGAAAAAAGACCGTCTACCTTCTGAACTCTGATTCACACACTGGGCAAAGCACTTCCCTTTTCCCCCTGTATGGGGCTCTGAGATGATTGCCCCCTTTTCAGAACCAAATCCTTCACAGAGCTGCCTGCTCCTCTCTAGGGCTGCACTCAAACAATTCAAGGATTGCCTCAGCCAGAAGCACTTTCACACAGTTTGAGCCAAAACCGCCCCAAGGAAGACCTAAATCATTCTGGATGAGAGTCCTGACACTGCTTTCAATGGGGCCAACTTTTTCCTTCCAAAGTGGCAATAAAGCAGTCAATCCAGGAGAATTTCCATTTCCAGGAGGACTTCCTGGAAGCATGACACTGCTGTGTGGCTGGCTGGACACGTGCTGGGGGTCATAAAACACCCATCCTCAGAATGTTTAGTTTTGCATTACACTGACTTCCTATGTTTTCTTTTCATTCCCTTATTTATTTATTTATTTATTTATTTAATATGTTGCATTATTTTTTTTTCCACTTATTTTCTCCAGAACTGATGTATCAGATGAAGTCCCAGCTTTTAGACCATCAAAAAGTATCAATCATGGTTAGAGCAGTAAGGAAATAAAAAAACCTTCTGAGAAGGATATTATCAAATCCTCAGGAACTAGCTACCAGTGAATAAGAAAAAGGAATACTTTGACCTATTCAGGATGGAATGGCAATCCACCTTTCATGAGTTCCCTCAAGCTGATGTTTCAAAATTTTGGCCATTTGAGATTGCTGGTCATAAACAAAGTTTGTACAGAAATGCCCGTATTAGGTGAGAAACTTGTAATTAGAAAACAAATGTGTCAACGTCTACAAATCCATAAGTAAGCAAGTGTGTGGGAAGTCATCACCTAAAATGGATCAGATGTAAAATTGGCAAGTGGCAATGAAAAAAAGATGTTCAGATCAACTGGATGAAATTGCTTCACAGGAATGTGTTTTGTAAAGGCATATGGAGTCTTCATTCAGCTTCATGCCTTTCTGGCATTCCAAGACACCTTTTCCCAGGAGGATGACACGTATTTCCCAATGCCAGTTCCCTCTTAATCTGTGCTTTCAGATAGTCTATACATCACTGTGAAAAGCTGAAAGGACTGCTGCTCTCTTACCACTCTTCTGCTATCCCTTCTCCACCCACACTGTTCACAAAGCATGGTCTGTGTCCTCTCGCTCAAATGTGGTTTGAACAAAGGAATATAAGGAAGTAGTAGGGTATTTTTGTGTTTACTTCCCCTCATTGAGATGTGGGTTCCTGAGAACACTGTTGGGCTTGTTTTGGGAGTCATCCACTATTAAGACTTGATCAAGCCTGTTGCATCCTGAAGCAATTGAGCAAAATAGAGTTATGGCTGCTGTAACCTAATCACAAGCAAAAACATGTAGGTGAGGTGCAATTATCAAGGGTACCGCCATCTGATGATGTTTGCTGCAAGCAGAAAATTAAAAGGCTCAAACCAGAAGCAAATGAGTGGAAGATTTTTCTTTCTTTTTGAATTACTGACTGCTGACTTGTTTTTTGAGTTGCATATATGTCTCATCTCTGCCAGAGAATCTATCCTGAACATTTTTCTTCACGGAATGTTGGGCGTTGAATTTCTGTATTCTCCTTCAACTCTGGAAGTACTTCAGATCCAACTGATAAAACATCTGGAAAGGATGAGCACAAGGGCTGGTTCATCAGGTATATGCCAAAGTTGGTCTGAAAAAAGAATTGACTGAGATGTGACTAAAGTAATAACATCTGTACAGGATATCACAAACCCGATATGTTTAGAAAAACAGTATCGCTTTCGTAATAAGGATGTATGTGTGATCTTAATATAATTAATATTATTTTAACTAATTAACTATAGTTGACTGGTAAACAAGAGCTAACCCCATGCTACTCAAAAATAACACCTTCAGTAAGTGGATTAAAAACACAGTATTTCTTCATGGGTTCTACAGTATCATATATGTAATTTACAGTCAATTAATGACTTTTCTGGCTTCCTGTCAAATATAGTTAATCCAATTTCACAAATAAAATCTACGTAGCACCCAGAAGACATATATGTTCGAGCAGTGAGGAAAACTCTTGCATTTCCTACCATGAATTACTCACTTTTTAACAGAACTTTGTCTATCCGTGGTGAATTTCCCTTCACTTGTTTTTATCAACATTTTAGTGCATTTTGGAGAAAACATTCAGAAAGTTTGCTTTATTAGGATTGCCACTTCTTATCTGTGATGCCTTCTTACATGAATATTAGAAAAACTTAGGTAAGTGTCCTCATATTTCTGAATAATAAAGAAGAAAGAATCACGATAACGACTTCCCCTACTGACCATAAGCCCTTGCAGCCACTGAAAACCTGATCTGAGCTTCTACACTCTTATTTATGGTCTTAATTTTAAGCACATTAGATGTTACAGTTAGAGCTGTGAACACCTGGTTCTGACATAGAAATGTCACAGTAAGACGTTTGGTGTGTTTCTGTGGTCTTGCTCCCTACCTGTGGAGAATAAAGAATGTGCAGCAAGACACAGTCTTACAACCTCAGAATAACACTTTAGAACAATTAGAAACAATAAGAAAATAATTAATATGTAAAGTAAGAAGTAAATGAATGCTGAAGATCACGTTAAATTCAAAACCGAATTGTTGACTTCAGAATGTCTTTGTTCCTCATACTGGAGAACTTTGAAAGCTAGCATTAATTTTCTTGCCAGTTTTTTACAGGTTTGAATAAAAAGTATTTGGCTCTGGTAGGCTACAGTTGAAGTGTTTGATTATCAGTCACATGTGTAAATGAAATAAAAAAGCAAACACGATTTTTAAAGCAAAACTCTTATCATTCTTCTCCATTACCTGATTACACTTATTGCTATTGTTTAGATCAATGATCCCGAAACTGAGGGAATTACATTTATAGAAGGTTAAGAAAAATATACTAGGTAAAAGGAATTGCAAGAAATTGAAGACAACCAAGTGTATTAGCTGAATCTAAGGGTGTGTATTTGAAAGATGTAAAATGAAGGCAGTATGTTTTCTCCGGTTCTTGCACTATGTAATTAAATAAAGATACTGAAATGAAGTAACATGAATCAGCTTCTAGTCTTTGATGAATTACTGAGATTTAAGGCTGAAGCGTACTCTCATGTAACAGTGATGCTATAAAGCAGAGAGATCCTTTGGATCTATTCAAACATTGCTTCAACATGGTTCAATCTTCATTTGTAATCCTGAACATTAAGATAGCTCCCAGACAGATATTTTCTGGCTTTTTTCTGCTATTCCTTCATCTCGTGGGTGCTCCGCATATATGTGGTGTGAGTTGGACCTGATCAGTCCTATGCTACTAATGATGCTTTCTGGATACGTCCCAACCCAACAGCAAAGTGACTGGGTTGGAACAACCACAGTGGTGAAATCTTCAGTCAGTAACACTTTCATCTAAAATCCTGAAGTACATATTGTCCTGTTCTTTTTTTTCTCTTCTTTGTTGACGAGCTGTGGTTTCTCTATGGGCATAAATGCTGTCTTTTTCTTCCTTGCGGTTAATATACTAGATTTAATTTCCTAATGTAAAGATGACAGTTGCCATAATTTAATTGCTGCAAAAAATCAGGTAATCGTAAAACAAATATTGTGGCATGAATATTAGTCTATTCTACACTACATTTCAAACAGGACAGATTTTTAACATTGGTGTTAATCAACTAACTTCACACAAGAGAATTTTCAACATGTATTTACGGCACTGATATTTTGACTTATCTTAAAACAAGACTAAAATACATCTTGGCAGACTGTTCACTATGGTTAATTTAATTTGCCTTATTTCTGTTGCTCTGAATCATTTAACCAGATTTTTTTTTTTCTTGAAGCAATTTAAACCCTCCATAATTATTTGAGAAAAGACAGGTCAGTGTATTTTATCTACAGCAGTTCCTAAATACTATTTTAATGCCAGTCATCAGTATTTCTCTCCTCTGACTGGGCACATAAGTCTTAGGACTTCTAAGCCTGGATGATACCCGAGGAGTTTTCAAGTTGATGTTATACTGATGGTATACTTACTTCATTATTATGCCTGTTTGGATGAGGGTTTTCCTGTAATATCACATGCATTGCTGATATATTTATTTTCTGAATGACCAAAATTTAGCTTGTGATTACCAGAAATGGATTATATATCTTTTGGGTAAATTTCCTTGCCTTTCTAGCAATTACAAATATTGACTCAGTAAAAAACTGAACAAACCCAAACAACCCCAAAGCCAACAAACAACCACAATAACTATGCATCCTGCCATTCAGGCTCTGTTTCAAGGGAGACAAAATGTAGAAAAACTCCCCTTTCTCCAATTTCAATGATGAAAAGAAAGACTTTCAGACACAGAGATTACAGCTTGCAGAGTCATTATGATGACGAATGGCATAATTTCTCTGTGCTGTTGCTATCCTCTCTTGACTTCAAGGGCATCTATTTTGCACACAACTTCCCCAGAGCAGATGGTCAGAATGTGAGCTGTGCCACTCTGTCCACACAGGTGGCAGTAGGAGCTTTTCCTGCTGCTCTTAAACTTCAGGAGAAGCTGCCCCATCAGTAAATCTGCAACACTTCACTGCTGGAATAAACAGATAATGCATACTTACTCTTGCCAACAGTGAATCATATGATAGTCATCACACTCACTGAAAGGAGGAGTTATGAAATGCTGTCATTCTTGCATGTTGTTTTGAATACATTTACTGGAGCAACAAGAAAAATACTCACTTCTTGAATATTTACGGATTGATTAATTTCCTGGGTAGAGTATCTCCTTTTGTAGGATGAAACGTGAGGTGCTACACCTGCCACAGGCTGCGATGTGATGCCCTTAAGATATGGTTCCTAAGCAATTGGTTAATTCAGCATCTGCTGGGGAAAGTGCCATGCTGGAAGGTGTAACAAGCACATAAGCAATACTGCATGCTAACACTTAACTTCGGATGGATGAGCTCTGGATTTTGCCCCTGGACATAGCTCTCATCTGCTTTTCAGAGCAACAGAAATAAGGCAAACACACCTGTTCACTTCTGCTTGTTTCATTCACATATCTTCCACCCCACGCTAAGGTGTGGAAGATGCAGTTATTAAACCTGAGTGATTTGCTTATTTTTATTTTCATTTTTTTTAATGTAAAGGGAAGTAGGGAAGTCTTACACAATAGGGGAGTGGAAACACTTACTTCTGACATGCTGATTTTTCATACTGGAAAGAAAGTTTTAACTTAGTTGCCTAAAAAAGCACCAAACATCTTGTTTTATTGAAAATATCTGGTGAGCAGAAGGTTCAACTAAGTACTGATCTGCTTTTGCTCTCTACCATAAATAAATGAATTCCTTAGTTCAGCCACTCCTGAGAAAGGAGAACCATATTATTTCAGAGGCCTACTAATTATGTACATCAGTCAGTGTTTGCAAGCATTCTTGATCTTTGGACAGAAAGCACTGCACGGTGTAAAGCAAAACGATGCATCACATAAGAGAATTTATTTGCTCTCCTTGCTGAGGTTTCAGTAAGCAGTCCAAAGGTGCTGCATCAAATCCTGCAGGGATGGAAGCTCTCCCAAGCACAATGAGATACATAAAAGGGGATCAACAGCCCAGAGGAAAAAATCACAAACCTTTCAGTATAGAAAGGCATACGGAACCATAATTAATTTCTCTTGATGCACACCTATCCATACACTCATGCTGAGGCAGACTGCTAATGCTATTCCCTTTGCTATCTGGACAGCAAGTCTCACTTCATAGCACTGCTGCAAATCTACCCACAAAGCTTCCACTATAGTTAGCATTAAAGTGCATCTGAAAAATAGAGGATGGGCAAGAATTCAGTGTTCTCTCCTTTCTGCCTGTGTTCCTTTTGCATCAGGTGGTGACGCATGTGAAACAGCATGTGGCTATTTTTACAGTATTTGCTTAATGCAGTTATCTAGCCTTTCAGAGCCTCCTGCCATACAGAGAGCTCTGCCACAGAACTTGTTTTTTTTCCTTCCCAGTCAAAAATCTCAGAAGGAATTCTTAATTAATGTTTCTTCAGAACTGATGGCAGCAGAATTTGAGTTCGCTTTGCAGAGGTGATTTCATTTTATTTCAAACAACTCAAAAAAAGGTTTTGTAGAAAGCAGTTGGCTGGGCTTCATCACTGTGCTGTATGCTTATTAGGAAACATGCAAACTGCTTATGTGGCTAATTACAGCAGCTGGTTCTGACTTTCAGCAATAATCCATCCATGCAAAGCCTCAATAATGCAGCTTGGAGTAACACGTGCTCGGAGTCTCAGAGGAGTGGAGAAAAATACCATTTCAGAAATAAATATTAAACCACCTCTTTATTTATGTCATTATTGAAGTTCATTGGCAGTGCTTTAGTTTGGACTACCTACTTGATAGAGAACGGTGTATTTTCATGGGTTGGTATTCTCGGATAAACAAAACAAAATGATAAATATTCACCACTGGCTCTCTTATTAAACGTGAAGGATTTGCTATCCATTCACATGTGCAGTGTCCTTAGCATTTTGGAAATCAAGCAACTATAATGGCCTTTCAAAAATATCAGTTACCCGAGTACTAGGAAATTAATTTAAATGGCACTTGCTGCATTTGTTTGTTGTAGTTCGATTTGTGTTACTGACAGCTGAGAACAAACACTGCTAAATTCCTTCACTGAATCTGTGTTTAATGAAAAAAAAATATAAAGTGATGTCTGGTAGATGAATCCTCAACAGAAAAGCATTTGCTACAGACATAAGTCACCAAGGGATTAGCTGTGCAATTTAGCAAAGCCACAGGAACTCAATGTTTCTCCCTCCCCACTATGTACCGTGCAAGGTTTAGACGAATATCCTCTGCCAGCTCTGCCTAGCACACTGCAGATGCCACAGTCCTCAGGTGCTGCTGACTGATAAGCAGCTGGTGACCATCACCCCACAGATGACTTGGAGGAGGGATGGGCTCTGATGTCTTCACAGAACCATTCAGTTCAAATTACCTCACTTGGCTGTCAGGCATACCCAGAAGACTTGGCCCTGTGCAGAGCAGGGCATGTTCACAAGAGTCCTTCTGCCAGCAATGCTGAGAGTAATCTTTGGCTGAAAGCTGGGAAAAATAAAAAGCTGATGGCCTTGCTCTTTGCAGAGTGAATATCTTTGAGCAGCTGAGAGAAGCGAAGCACTGCTCTGCTGTGAATAACAGCACAGTGCTCTGCAGCACCTTGCCATGCCCTGATCCTTTTATTTGACAACAGGTTCTCAAGAGGCTGGGTTGCTTTCTTTGCCTTAACTCTGTATGATTGAGTCCTGTGGTTCCAGGATGAGAAAGTCTTTGCATTGCCAGAGTTAATCAGAACCAAAGAGAAATTCATCTTTGCTATGGGAATCATGAAGAAGATGCTGTGCCTCTCCTGGGAATCTGTGTCTCTGAGATGTTGTTGTCACTTGAGGTCACCAAACACAGATTACTGTCCTTCTACAGGGGCTTTCAGTTACAATCTAGCAAAACCCATGTAGGAGAGAAAGCCCTCCATGCCCCATGTGGCAGCTGAGCAGCATCTATCCAGAAAGTGTCCCAGATGTTTCAGCTGCGGTTTCATTCTCAGGCTACCCACTTTGATCAAATTCTCATCTCACATGCAACATACACCTTCTCAGAGGGCAGTGAGGTGCTATCACATCTGCCCAGAGAAGCTGTGGGTGCCCCATCCCTGAAGGCACTCAAGGCCAGGTTGGAAGGGGGACCTGGGCAGCTGAGCTGGTGGGGGGCAGCCCTGCCCATGGCAGGGGGCTGGAACTAGATAGTGATAAGGTCCCTCCTAACCCAAGCCATTCTATGATTCTATGATATGTACTGCAGCAATCAGGATGTCAGACTGCTGTGCAACCCCAAATGGTCTCAGACCAGCTGGAAGCAGCGCCAGGAAGGCAGCCCAGCCAGCTCACCCCTCCCCACCTCACTCTGCACCAGGCAGCTGGCTCCCGGATGGAGCTGGCGGGGCTATTCCCCTAGGATAACACTCACTGAACATGTAGCTCTTTGTTTGCTTAGTGAGTCACTGAGACAAATCGATTTTGTTTTGTTTTGTTTTTACAAAAAAAAAAAAAAAGCATTATTTGTAACTTGTTTGTGCACTGTTTGGGTGAATAATTTGCAACCTGTTCGTTATTTCTCTGTCTCTGTGCTGTGTACAATCTCTGGTGTCTCTCTGCTATTTGTGAGGCTATTGGCACTGACTGCCTTCCCTGTTACAAGAGAAGCTTAACAGCCATCAGGAATTCAGAATAAGGATTTTCAGCTAAAAAATACTTCTGCGATCTGTGAAGCTTTTGGGATGCCGAACTGTCTAGCCATCGTCTGAGCACTCTCAGTTCCAGAGGAAACCCAACAACTCCAAACCCATGCCAGTGTTTCAAACCCATTCCTCCATCACTTTCCTGATCACTCACTCTGTTTTTGGACTATATTTATGTTTTCTCTGGGTTTACTAAGCCTTTTTTTTCTCAGCAAGAGTAATGTTTAGTCTCAAGAGCTAATTGTATCATCACAAGCACTTTGTGATATTTCTGCACATTTCTCTTCTGGAATGACATCAACACATTGTCTCGTCTTTTTCAAGACCAAAACAAACATGTTGTAAAGCAGTACATACTGAATAAAAACAAACACAGTGAAAAATAATGCACATTAATAGTTTCTGTATAAAAGATATGTTCACATTTTATGGAAATAAGCTGTGTCATATCTGGGTTGTAAGTGCATCCTCTTTTGACTGAAAAAAACAAATGATAATGATTAGCTTAAGAATTTAAAGGTGAGTATTCTCTCAGCAGGTATTCCACTATGCATGCAATGCACTACATCTTTCTGTGCAGCTCTTCTAGAGCAGTGTACTGACCTTTTTACCTCTGGCAGCAGACAGGGACTGTAGAAATTCTTTGTTTCGTTCCCCAGACTGTTGATCAATGCAGATTACTTGACATCTGGTACACGGACCCATAACCTGAAATTTTAGTTCAAGAAAGGGTCACCGCTATATCAAAACAGTACACCGTGGAACAGTACAAGCTTGTGCCCACCATAATACTGTAAAAACATGTCTTGCACGTACTTTTCCTTTGTTCTTTTAGGCTTTAATTATGTAAAGGGTCAGTCCTGTTCACCTCATGTAGGTACATTCTCAAAGAGTCCACTTGCAATGATCTCGCTGAATTTTTAGTTCCTTTTTTCTTTCCTTTTCTTTTTAAGGAAAACTTTCCCATAGAAGAAATATAATTGTATTTCCTGATGGCTGGACTTCATCTCTGAGCAGGCAGGACTACTCGCCCAAAGAAGAACTGAGTTTAAAATTAAGCAGGGTCCTCAGGAATCAAAAAGAGGAGGATTTTTTCATTGTATTTTTTTGAACAAAGGAAACTCCATACAAACAGGTGGAAGAACTTCTTTACAGTAAGGGGATGACAGAGCACTGGAACAGGTTGCCCAGAGAGGTGGTGGATTCTCCTTCTATGGACATATTCAAGAATCACCTGGACACTTGCCTGAGTGACACACTGAAGGGAACCTGCTTTAGCAGGGGGGTTGGACTAGATCTCTTGAGGTCCCTTCCAAACCCTGCGATTCTCTGATTCTGTGATTTTCTTGGTGCTAAACTAATGGGTTTTGGTTTACATTGCTTCTGTGCAGTTGAAATACACAATATCCCACACTCCTCATATGCATGGCACTTACAGATAATCGGAATGCTAAATGTGAATTTTCACAAGTCTGTAGTCAGAAAGAATACTGAGATCCACAAATCTGACATCATATATAATACAGAGCATTGGTCCAAAAGTTAATTCTTGTTTGAAATGGAGTTCTTGTTAGGGGGGAGAAAAAATCTGCCACAAATTACTTCTTTTAAAACATGAAAAATGAAGTTTTGCTTACTACCACATCCCGAGCTTCAGCGAAGATCTGCATGTTAGAAAACAACTGTCCCCTAAAATATCTTAATGGAAGCTTCCTAATTTTGTAAAATCTGTCATAAAATGTGAATAGGGCAAATAATTTAACCTTATACTGCAAATATTTCTATGTGCTGTTCTGAAGTGCTATTTTATTTCTTGAAGTGCACCTAGAACTGTCTGTATAACTCTTCAGTGTAGTCATTAAAACCGTACATTTGGCTCTTCTTTTTCAGAAGATGATTTATAACAGCTTTAATATTTTATTAAAAGAAAAAAACTACACGAGGAAAGGAAATATTTTACCCCACTTTGCTTTGTTCAACACTAGATTCTACTGTGTTTCTAGCATCAAGCACTATTAACATAATTTCTACTGTTACTACATCTGTATCTGGATAACGATCCATAAAAAAAAAAAAAAAAAGGAAAAGACAATGCAAGTTGCACCAGCCTTTCTATTTCTGCATTCCTCAAGTATTTCAATGCCAGAAAAAGGAATGTAATTTTATTCTGTACTTTTCAGCATCTTCCACAATAGGATCCCAAGCTGAGTTCCCAACTAGAACTCTGGACTCCAAGAAGCTATGCAGCAAGAACTTTGTCTTTTGTGTTCTTTATTTCCCACCTGAAGAAATTTTTCCTTAGTTTTCTTCAGCTCACACTGCAGCTTACTGATCTAAGTACACATAAGAAAGGAGAAGTCATATTTTCAACCCTTACTGAAAAAACAGCTTTTCCATTTCTTAAGGTATGCTGACTAGAAACGAATAGGAATGGTTTCTATCACAGTTTCTAGGTCTGGCCTTACCACTTCTCTACTCATGTCCTTCATTATAATCCCTTAGCAAACAATGAATTGCTCTTTCACATCCTAGGTAGTATGTTTACAAATATATACTTCATATCTCAGAACCAGACGAATTCAATGCAACATGAAACAAATATATTCATCTTTTCCTTAGGTTTCATGTGTGAGTTCTTCTTGAAGTTTTTCTAAAAAGAATTTCCTTGCCAACAAAGTCTGATTTGTTAGCAGTTTCCTTACACTACAAAGCACGTTATGCTGTGAGGCGTGACATGGAGCATAATGTAAGAAAGAGCCTTACCTAAGGCTAGACTTAGGAAACTTTCTTGAATGGAGATTAAGATGCATACACCAGAGGGCAACGGACAGTGATCATGCACTGGCATTCATGTCCAGGCTTCTGGCAATCAGTACAACCATGCAATCTGAGACTGCATGTAGATTATCATACATAAGAGCAACTAGAATTCTCTTGCTACATGCTTGCTCAGTATTTGCTGCAAACTTTACTTTAAAACATTGATTTTTTTTTTCAGTTAAAAATGTTATGAATAATTAAATTTGAAAACAAAAAAAGGTGGAGAAATATACCAAAAACCTCTCCATCATCTTGAAGCATGTTTGCCACAGGTCACAGCATGTCTTTTTAGCACTTCATAAATTTCACCTGTACACACTGTGTTGCCCCTGTTCAAGACAAAGCCTTGGCAAAAATTGCTCACTCTCCAGGGGCCAGAATGCTTAGTGATACAATAGGACTTTAGACAACAGAGATAAGTTTGCACCTGGAATCGCAGAGCACCTATTGAGATCTCAGCCCACTCTTCTTCTTCAAAGGACTCTGGTGCACTGATGACAATGTTGGCACGGAAACGTCGGATTAATTCCTCTATTTCCAATGGCTCTTTCAATCTATATCATAGAGTGCACAATGGAAGAGAAAAAGTAAGCTTAATTATTAAACTATCTGCAATAGTTCTGTGCTAGATTTTTGTGCTGTAAGAAGCTAGTAGCTAATAGAATTCATCAAATGTTTTTTCCAGAATAACTTGGATCAAGTTTTATTACAAAGGCAATAACAAGAGGCACAAAGTATTCTAATTTAACTTGTAATCAACTAGGTGACTTCTTCAGGGCGGTCACCCTGTGAAGTACTGTAAAGTAGGGAGGAAAACATGCAGAGCAGCAATTAAAAACAATGCATATGAAAAATCTTTATAAGCTAAATGTAAAGAAAATGGTGGTGACTAAAAGATCTTTTGACTAAGTGATCACTTGACTGATTAAATGCTTCTAACAAGAAAGCAAATACATATTCTGCACATGCTGTAGTTGAAAAAGGGACAAAACCAGCAGATGTTGATGGTGAAAAAGGCCAATAAGGGCATTTTAGGAGAGAAAGTATTCCTCATATTATCATTTGTCTGTAGGCTGCAGCAGATTGCATCAAATGACAGATGTTTAGGAAAAAAATTAATCTCCGCTGAGGAGATATCTCCACCTCTTCACAAGCATTAGAACTGCCAGAGTGTAGATTTGTGTCAGAGCTGAGAACATATATGTGGGAGACAGAGCAGCAGACTGCATATAAATATCAGAAAGCTGGCTGCACCTTTTAATTCTTCATTCTCCTTCCAAAGGAGAATTTTACCAGAACCATAAAAAATGACAGCCCTAAAATTTGTGAGGGAGGTTCTCTGAGCACCACTGTTAGTGGGAAAGAGCATTTCATTTTGCGTTAGCCATGGTGGACATGAACAACTTTCAATGTTTCATCAGCTGTGGTCTGACAGCTTTTGGGTATGACACGCTCCAGCAGAGATCAAAACTTGGGGAAGAAGTGGGAAGATGTTTCTGTTCTGGAAAAAAAGTTTTAAAAAACTAAATAGAAACAATTTGAAATTTTTGTTTTAATTAACATGAGGAAAAAGATGCAAAATCAATGCATAGAGGAAATACTTCCCATCAAGCAGTCCTGGAAGAATAGATTTGCTACATGAAAAAGAGCTTGATTTTGTTTAAAATAGTCTAGATGATCCTCTTTAGCAGATAAATGTGCACATGAACTGATCTCCAGTCAAACCACCCTGGCTCCAACAAACTTTCACTGTTTATGAAGCTTCTAGGAGCCGGGGCATAGAAAATGCAGTAGGAAAATGCTGAGCTCCAGGAGTTCTGTAGAGATCCTACAAGCAATCCCATGGCTGAGATATGGCTTATCATGATTGCAGTTGGTAAGTGCAGACTATGTTGATACTGAGACTAACGGGGGGGGAAATATCAGTTAGTCATGAAACAGTTCAGTTACACCATTTCATTTCCCGATTTTATTGTGGACTCTCTTGAGGCCTGACAGAAAGGAGTTTGGGTGCTGTGTACAGAGAGTTTTCAATGCATTTTGTGACAGATGAGTTCCTGCCACCCACAGCTGGTATTAACAGGTGCATCAAGGGCCTTGGTAACCTCAGAGCTGAGTCCACAGCATTCTGAACCAGCTGCTAAAAACTACTTTTAGACTTTCTATTCCCAGCCCTTGATGCTGCTTCTCCAAGACTGCAATACCCACACTCTTACTCTCTCTCTACCTGCTCAGTCTCACCTCCAAAATACTTTTACTCTCCCACATCTATCCCCAGCCCTAAGAACAGCTTGTAACTGCTTGGCAGCATGTATCTGAGTAAATTCCCGTTATTTCCTCTCTCTAAAAACATGAATCAGTTGGATGGAAGCATCTTCATCCCATAAATCTCAGCATGGATCTGTCATGAAAATCAATGTAATTTGCCAAAGCTAGCTTGAGTACTTAGGACTTTCCACAGCAGTAGGCCATGCAATGCAGAAAGCATTCCATATATTTAACAGAAAGTGAAAATGATTATTTGCATCTTCAGGAGAATATTTCTATCAGGAACATTGGAGCAGGAGGCCAGATCATGGAGATTTTTGTGGAGGTAACCTCTAAAGGCAACAGCAGAGGTGGATGTCTCCTTACACATGTAGTTTTCCAAGAGTATGTTACATTCTAATTTATAATTAAACTTCTGTTACTGTTTTAGATCACCTTTCAAGAGCCAAGTGCAGAGGTGAAGATTAATTTTTACATACTACAGAATATGCAAACAAAGAGAAACTATTACAACTCAACCGCAGATTGAAATGGTTATATAACATTAGAATGTTTCCATTAAACAAAAACAAACTTACATACCAAGATACTAACTCACATTTACTAAAAGATAAAGTCATTTAATAAAGATCCCTGTGCACAGATTCTTCTGAGTTTATTGCATAGTTCAGTATTTCAAAAGTTTGTGTGCCTGTGATTGAGTAGAAGTGAAGAATAATGGTGCTGTACCTCAATTATTAGGTATTAAATTAGATATTATGGAGAAATTCTTTGCTGTTAGGGTGGTGAGACATTAGAACAGTTGCCCAGAGAAGCTGTGGATGGCCCATCCCTGGAAGTGCTGAAGGCCAGGCTGGAAGGGGCTTTGTTGCAGCCTGACAGTAGGTGTCCCTGCACATGGTAGAGAGGCTGGAACTAGATGATTTTTAAGGTGCCTTCCAATCCAAATCCTTCTATTATTCTATGATACTGAATCAATTTCCTCAGCACCCTGAGAAAGCACAGTATGGAAAAATAAGGAGAAGTCTTCCAGCCTGCGCTGAAAACTGGGAAGCAGAATGCTTTTCAGGCAGAGTGGCAGCTCCAGTCATGTGTAGAGTATCCTTTGAGAAAAAGAGATTACATTAAACTGAGGAGAACACTGGAAGATATTAGGTGCCAAAACAGTGGATCATCTCATATCTCATATTTCAGAGTTCCTTATCTTCCTTCATTGTCACTTGCTGCTCACTCTGAAGCCTTACTCTTTTTTCTGTGCCACTCAAAACCATGTATGGAAGGTTCCTCACTGGATCTCACATGCAAAATGCCCAGCGTGAATATACGATACCTACAGGTATTGTTCTCCCAAGGAGACGTAACCCAGCCAGTCAAGCCTCAAAAAAGGCATTACTTATCACTGAGAAAAGGTAGGCAAAGTACTTGGGAGACGGACTGATTCAAACTTTTTCCAGGCATTTTTCCCAGAGGGACACTGCTGTGATAAGCTGAAATTGCCCAACTGCCTCTTAAAGAAAGGAAATGCAAGTTGATCTGTAGTGATGTTTAACACAGTCTGTGGTTTTAAGCCCCAAGGTCATGTATCCTCCTACTGCTATATACATATATATACAGGAATGAGTCTAAACAAGAATTTCAGTGCAGGGGGATATGTTTGGTGAGTGACTACAAGGAGAGAAGACGTCTCCAAGCAGACTCAGAATAGTTTGGTGAGAAAAGGAAAGGGGAACGTGAGCTCAGAGAAAAAACACATAGGGTACAGAAGACACAGTGATGACGGAGGCATTGAGGAAGAATGTTCTGTGAAATTGCAGCCTGTCCACAGTTATATTCAATAAACAGCTTCAGTTTATAAAAATGTAATTGGCATTGGGTTCCTTAATCCTGAATCCTAGTCTAGCTAAAATGTTTTGTTTGCTGCCTTTATCTCTCACTTTAGTACAGTAATATAAAATTTAATAAATAAACAAAGTAAGCACAGTCCTGTAAACAGTTCTAAAATATTTCTGTTGTGAATATTTGCTCTAAATCTGAAGCTTTTCTATAAGAAGTATTTCAGTAAGAAACAGGACTTTATATTTTCATCTAATAGGTTACTTATGCCAAGGAAAACTCACTTATCCATGTTCTTTCCACAAACAGAAGTTGACTGATTCCTAACGGTCCCCTACAATCAGATCAACTGTCAAGAGGTTAGTTAAAGTTCTCCTGAAGATGACAAGTAGGCAGGTTATATTCGTGTATTTAACTCAAGTTTTCAGAAGCATTTCAGGTGTGAGTAATTATAGTAGCTTAGTACCTATATATATGTTGAATGCCGAAAAGTATGTGCCTCTAAATTTCTAGATAAACCAATTATATTGATACCTTCTGGCATGATACTGGAATCCAGGACAGACGAAAGACATTTGAAGACAAAAGAATCTTACCTTGGAGCAACATGTTCTTTCAGCTGCAGAATGCTTGCTGCATTTATCAGGAGGTATTGAGCTTCATTCACAAGAGAGAGTGAGATGCTTGTAGCACTTGTCAGACCTACCAAAAATCAATCCTATATTATACTGTGACGGATAATCAGGAAGACTATAATAGCAATTTCATTTTTCCTTTGACCACTTATTCTTTCTCATTAAAACATTTTTCATCAGGCTCCAGACACTAAAGAAAGATTCCAGGAATCCTTTCAGAACTGCAAATTGTAATGATACAATGCATTTAGGAACTGAGATACAGCTGAGATTTTACCAGTTTTAAAATAATTTACAACAGCAATATCTATGGGTTTTCAATGCTCTTTCAATTTGATTGCTTTTATATAAGAAAAAGTATAAAAATAAATTCCTTTTATAGATTTTTCATTACCATTTCTCAAAATGATCATTGAATTTCCAGATAAAATCATTGTAGTGATGATAAAAAAGAAAGATGGGGTATTTGTACATTTACACCAGATGAAAGAAAAAGAAGGGCAGCAAAAGCAGAGTCTGAGTATAAATGTAGCCATAGAAGCCTACTAGATCAATATTTCACGACTCTTTCACCTTTTATCAAGGTAATTTTATACTCAGTGTGATGTCAATGACTCCATATTTACTAAGTGAGGTACCACAATTTTTATTTTAAGATTGACAACAAACCTTTTGTATTTTTGTGTTGCGTGTCATTTTTCCTGTCTGGACTTTGTCTTATCAAGCGACATGGATGACCAAGAAATGCAGAGAACCAGCCAGCAGTTCTTTCTCCACAGTCATATGTTTTCACCCTATCATGAGAATGGAGGGAGTTTACAAAAGATCAGACCCGTATGCAATTAGCATCCTCAGCCTAGAGTCATCTTAATTTCAATTGTCTAAAAACGGGGCATCTAGTTTTCGCTAGTTGTCTGGGTTCCCCTCACAGAAAATAGGAAGAAATAAGTACTTTTCATCTATATCAGACCTCAGGATGGGATGGCTCTTACTCCAAGGATGTTTTTAAACTACATCTTGACTGATATCTAAATTTTACATGGCACAAATAGGTAAGAGGATGTGGTAAGAGGTAATTCAGATTCTCATGACCATCTAGGCAGGATTCCTGTATGAAGGACAGTGAAGTAGCAGTGTTCCTGTGCTCACCTTGCTATCCTACCCAAAAAAGCTGATCTGAATGGTGACTCTCTTCTCTGTGAAACAAGAAAACAGCTCCCCATGGTAAATGATGCTAAGCCCTAGGATTGAGAGAGGAATTGGCTTGGCTTTATGAAACGTTCCATGTGTTCAATGAAGTTACACAGGTAGAAAGCCAGGAAAAGTGATATCAAAAGATTTTAAAATCCAGCAGGGATCAGACAAGCCTTCAGCTACTGTTCTGAATTTTGACTGAGATGCATCTGAGCATCTCTCTCCCCAGCCTGAGACTGGACAGATGCCCACCAGCTGCTTCTAGTCTGTGATGTCTCAAAACTGAAGTGAAAAACTGGTGCCATGAGATGCAGGTACTGTGGCTAAAATCAGAGACAAAAGGTGAATCTCCATGTGATATCCATAACCAGAGGTGAGCAGTTCTTGTGTCCTCGCTGCTCACTGTGTTAGGGAGAAGGCAGCTAATGAGAAGACATGAATCTTACATGATCACAGTACAGCTGAAACAAATTCCCCAAATAGCTTTTCCCACCCAAACAGAGGTGCTAAGGGTATTTCAATTTTCTGCTGAGCCAACTGCCTAGCTGCCGGCTGGGACTTAATACTGCATAAATCAGGATGAAAATTTGGCCCTCTTTTTTATTTGCTTTCTCTCTTGACTCACATTGGCTGAGTTAGAGATGCACACCATTCTGAATATTTCATCAAATGTCACCATGTGTTTTTTGTATTTCAAGACTCCAAGGTCTTCCAATTGTTTTCCCTTATTGCCAGACCATTTTCTGAGCAAGGACCATTGTCTCTTCAAGGTCCTTTTCCAAGTTCTTTTGTCGTAGTTCAAGTCTATTCATTTTCTGTTTGTGTTTAGTTTTGTCAAGTATTACTTTACATCTGTCAGCATTACATTTCGTTTGGCACAAACATCAGACACGTCAGACAATTCATAAAGCGGGGCCTAGCCCTCAGATTTTACTTGCTGTCTGCCTGGAGTTCCCCACTCATCTCACTATTATGTCATTCAGCTTCAGTGCCCTACAGCTGGTCCCTCTGGCTAGGTAATTTATAGAACAAGAAACAAGGACAGATGAAGACTGCATATTGATTCCAAGGGATTTAATACTTATATTCACCCGTGACAGCCTCAGTTCACCTTGTTTTTAACTATACCTTTTTCTTCTTCTATCATAAATATCCTTCCCTTGACTTTTTTGATATTCTGTCTGTGTGCCTGCCTATTTCGGCAGAGTTCTAACCCTGAGCACTTAGGATTTTCTACAGGACCCATAAACTTAACACTGGTTTCTGTGAATACTTCATCTGCTCACTGTTAGATGTTGCAATAAAAAGCCCTCTTCCTCCAATGTAAGCAAAGCTCTGTTTTGCTCCTATTTCTCATTTCTAGGCCCTGGAGGCTCCCCTTTTGAAACATGGTTGAAACATCAGTTTTGTTGGATCTCTGACCATCTGGGGAGCCTCATGAATTTTGGCAACTCATTCAGCTTTATTTTCTGCCTTGTTTATTTGCCTATCATAACCCACTCTGTACAGTTTGTCTTGCATCTCCCCTTTCCTCCTTACTTCATTCTTTTCTTCCTTCTCAGAACTCCAAGCTGTCTCCCACAAACATTTCCTGCTTCATGCATTAAAATATCACAGCCACTGATGCAAAAGACATACTATAATAAATGGTATGACAACAAAATACACAGACAGAGAAAAATACAACCAAGGCTATTTTACAGCAGCACCTGTAATAGATGGGCTAACCATGGGGAGGCTAGGGATGAGTCAACACTAAGGGAAGTGGGACAGATGGTTAAAACAAGTGACTCTTGGGTGAATTCCACTACCTGAGGAAAATACACTTCTGAGGGAACAATCCTCTTTATCATCATCTGAAGAGCTAGAGGAAAAGAAGATCATTTCCTCCATGGTTCCATAGGGAAAATGGCCAGGACTTCTGCTGGTTTGTTTATGTTTTCCTCATAAAAGCAAATATGGGGTTACAAAAAACCAGCATACATTCATTAAAAGACTAAAGGAATTACTCTTTCAGTTGGACTTACAATAAGACATGGTGAAAAAAAAAGTAGTAATAAATGAAAATATACTTTAGAAAGGCATTTCAAACACTGCCAGTTACTCAGAAAAACTATTGAGACTGGGATGTACTTGAAAATATGATGGATAAATACTTAATTCTTTGATAGGAAATTAATTTATTCATAATGTTATATTTCACTGAAGTGCTGTATCTTTTGATTTAGAGTTGATGATATTTCACATACTCACCTGCAATCCTTTCAACTTGTTAAAGGGACAGTAATCAACAGGGATGGTCAAAACCAAATTAAAAAGGATTGTAAATATAAGGAAAGCTGTTTACAACTTCAGTGAGTTCTAGCAAATTTGAATCAGTTCAGTGAGAAATGGGCAAAGTTGCCAGCATCACTACTGTCAAATGAATGAGCTGAATTTCTAGAGTCCTGCCTGCTGAGGTCTCTGACATTTGGAAGCGAGTGGTGACATTCTTCCCTTTTCTCATCATTGGAAAATGTAAAACAAAGATCTCTCTTATTCAAGTTAGTGCTATGTCATCAACCTCTTGTAACCTTCCCACTCAACTCCCTTGTAATTAATGTTATTACTTACTGTTTTCTATCAGACATGCTGTTCATGACAATTTACTTACTTCAAACTGTCTTCTCTTGGCCTCTAAATCATTGAACATTTATTGCTTTCCACCTTCCTTCACTTTTTTTTTTTTAAGGACTTTGCCCTTAGTGTCTATCTGATCATGTTCTTAGTTCTACTGCAGTGATTTTTAACTTGGATTCCTCTCTGCTCTCACTCACCTGTGTGAACAGACTTTACTCTCAAAGATCACAGCCTCTTTTCCAGTATTTTCTTCCAATGATACAGATATTGAATCCATGCCTAGACGAGTAGAGAGAAAACCAAAATAAAGAACATTTATGCAGAATCATACAATAGTGAATAAAATGCTTTTTTTTTCTTTTTTTTCACCTGTTCAAAATCACAGCAGCCTCCCAAATACTGCATGACAAAAATCCTCATTTCATTTTTGCTAGAATTATGTTCTCTGCCTGCAGGTGGCTCCAAATGATAATGCAAAGAGCAAAGGCTGCAGATGACCTCGGTACTCAAGCCACACTGAGGAATACACAGCTTCAGCTTTGAATAACTTCATTTTTTGTGAATCTCAAGGAATATAACTGGTACAGAATTACTGTCTCAATCATGGCTTCTGCTGAGAGGATGTGTTTATCACTGTTGTGCTCTCTCTAGCAAATCAAGAGATGAGGTTAATCACTGCTGTCTTTTCTTTTGGAGTAGTGGGATGAAGCAAACACAAAGATGGGGGCACAGAAGAGAAAAAATAAGTGTAGGCTGTACATGGAAAGCAATACGTGTCATTAAACAATAGTAAGTGGAGTAAAGGTAAAATGTACAAATACCACAAATAGCTATTCACATGTATCCATTTCTGTGTTTAAAGAAGGTGATGAATCCCTGATAATGACATACATTAAAAGTTTTTTTCCATAGTTTTTGTATCTGGAATAGAATGAGCTGAAGGACTTGAATGGCTGCTGTGATTTACAGAAGGAAAAAGAAAAAGCCTGTATAGCTTTGCTATCTGTTAATCAAAAGTGATAATCCTAAATGATGAACAAAGTGTGCCTATGTGGCTGCAGTGAATCCAACTCTTTTCTATTATATGGCAACACAAACCAACAAGAAGCCTGATCTCCAGTACTCCAGTTCAATACCAGCACATCTTGAATTCACTCATTACTTCCTGCTTATATATTTGTCCTACAAACAAGCATTAAGCTCTATTAGTCCTGTGATATGGTGACATCAAATAATTTTTTTTACTGTAAGGAGAGGAATGAAATGTAGTTCAGATTTGCTATAGCCCAGCTAACAGCTCCAGTCCATGAAAGATTTCAATATGGAGAGATTCCTACTCTCTACATAGCTAGCAACAGTGGTATACTTCAGAAGCAAAGACAAAGGAGGAAAAGTTAGATTCATTTAGGAAAACAAGGGCAAAGAACTGCCTCCTATTTTATGATGTTAACCCACTATAACAGAGATGGATGTCAGTGGTATGGTAGTAGAGGTTGAACATTCCCACCAGTATTCCCCTAACATTTTGTTCCTGTGTGACAGATGGCAGCAGTGGGGCACTCTGACAAAATGGCATCTGACATGGAACTGTGCTTCAAGCAAAGGTGTGTCACTGAATTCCTCCATATGCAAAAAATGGCATGCACTGACATTCATTGACACTTACTGAATGTTGATGGAGGCCAAACAGTGGATGTGAGCACCTTTCAGCAGTGGCAACACCAATATGAATGACAAGCCATGTTCTGGATGGTAATTGAGATTTTTACAAGTGTGTCATGCAGGCTCTTGTTCATCTCTGGCAAAAATGCAGAGCTAATGGTAGGGAAAAAGAATGTTTTGTAGCTGAGAATTTGCTGTAGCAAACAGTGTTGTGTTCTTTGTATCTGCTGCAGCTTCCATAGAAATAAATAAGAGGCATTACTTCTGGAGCAACCTAATGTACATGCATTTAAGTTGCATGCAACAACCTAAAAAAGAAGACATTATCCTCTTACAGACCAGAACAAATGTTCTTGTACTTTGAAACAATTGAACATAAGCATCATTCCTTCTGGAAAACTTTGATTCATAGAATTGTAGAATTATAGATCACAGAATGGCTTGGGTTAGAGGGATCTTAATGATCATCTAGCTCCAACCCACCTGAAAGGATACCAAGTATGTCCTCATTGGTTACTCTATTTTAAAATTAAATTCTAAATTTCACTCAAAACATTTCTAAAAATAGACTCTCAGGGCTTTAAAAAGCCCTGCTTTTATAAACTAACAAATGAATCACATTTTTATTGAACAACACACATTTTACAGTGAGTTTTAGGTCAGTTAAACATTGTTAATTACAATTTTATTCTATCTTGAGGCAAAAAAAAATAAAGCAGAATATTGCCAGTTACTAAATTGTAAGAGCTGTCATTCTCCGTGGTCATTTGCTTGATAATAAGATCCACAGATGTGCTCACAATATTAATATATAAAAAAATATTCTTGTCTTTATAGCTCCTATTTTCAGTCAGTGAGAAAATTTAGAAGTCTGTTATTTTCAATAGACTGAAATATAAACTATTCATGTACATTCTTTCAGCAGTGTATGTGTATAATTCCTATTATTTTTATTGGCAGTAACACATGACCATTTGAAGGCAGAATAAACTCCATAAAGTGTAATTAGTTGTTCAGTTTTGCAAGCATCTTTCTACTCCAGTGTTTTAAAGGGCCTTCACAGCACTTAAAATTTCTCCCTCTGTGTGGAGGCAAACTGAGTCACAACTTGCCAGAGTAATGCTGATAGTTAGCCAACATGTAAAGAGAGAAATTAGTCTTCTACAGGAACGTATTCTAAACCAAGTTCTGTTTTTATGTGTCAGGAACCAGCCCAGTGCTGTTTGTGCCCCTATATGTAAGGTGGAGCAGGAAAAGAAGATTCCCCTTTAGATTCTCGCTCTAGCAATATGACTTCTGGAAATAAAGACACCTGCCCTGAGCTGCTGGGAGTTCCATCATTAACTATTTCAGTGGAAGCAATCCTACATCAAGATATAAAAGGTTATCTTTCTCTTTGGGAGCCGATTTAAAATGACACCACTTTTCTCAAACTGGCTCTTGTGATAGTGAGGGTTTGTTTTACTCTTCATGTCAAAAAGAACTGGAAATGCCTGCTAACAACCACATGGACTACAAAAATAACTGTCAAAATTAAAACTCTCTCCCTCTACCACAGTAAGGAACAGCCATGACAACAGCAGCACAAGCAGTGTCAGCAGGATACGTCGCTAGGTTGGTCGGACAGTGGGTCTGCCTGTCCATCCAGTGCTGGCTGTTAGACAGCTCACACACTGGTTACAGAGCCTGAAGCTGTCTCAGCACAGGAAGGATTTGGCAAAAGGTATTGACGTGTTTACTGTCACACCAAATCACATTGACAAATGTGTTTTGTTGGACAGAGAGGGTAGGGAATATTAAACCATATTGAAATAAAATAGCTATAGACAATTTTTTTTCCACTAATGAAAAGTTCTAGAGGGAAAGGAGTGCATGCGACTGAAAGGGGAGAGAGTACCCTGTAAGCTGGATTGGAATCCCTAAGAAAAAACAAGATTGTTTTTGGGATCTGAAACACACAAGAAGTATTCAAAAAAATAGCAGAAATACCCTAATGTACATTTGACAAACCTGACAGACAAAAGAAATGAACTGGCCAGACAGCCGAGCAGACAACAAATATAATGTACAAACAGAAAGGAGGCTGTAAGTTACAGAACCACCCATATGGAGTTCTAATAACAGGTTAAAAATCTGAATATACATTCCCTTGTTTTTCTCTAGCTGTACAAAATGAGTTAGTTACATATATTAAAAACAGTTAAGGCATACAGGATGAGTAAATGTTAGACACAAGGGAGTTGATAAACACCATTCAGCCACATGCAAACTTGGCATTAATAATGACTTCAGCAGAATACAAACCTGTTCTACTGTTGAGTGCTAATAGAACTGTTAGGAAAATAAATAATTTGTATCCCCAAGTAGCAAATGGCTTTCCATAA
Organism: Odontophorus gujanensis; assembly: GCA_013399175.1. Classification (NCBI taxonomy): domain Eukaryota; kingdom Metazoa; phylum Chordata; class Aves; order Galliformes; family Odontophoridae; genus Odontophorus; species Odontophorus gujanensis. The sequence continues at coordinate 191,357 of VXAB01013068.1, read as the reverse complement.
ATCTTTCCATAAAGTTTTCTCTTTTTTTTCCCCTTCAGCGGATAGTAAAGAGGGTTTTGATGAATCAAAAGAAGCCCAAACATGCCTGCTAGTGGAAGTATTTAACTGAGCTTAGTACTATCTGGTTCTTATCTTAATTCACATTAATTCCCACTGAAGACTCTATCCCTCAAGTCCCATAGCTGCTGGAAGAAAGAGGAGAGCTAAAAATGGGAAGGGCTTTGGCCAAGATGTTTGATGTTAGATTCCTATTCCTCTGCTTTCACAGCGGTAACATTTCCTTCAGGCTGGTGAACTCTCTTTCATGATGTGGAGGGACAGATTAGTCAATGAATTTCCACATTTATCAAATCATGTTTCCTTCCTGAAGCATTCACTTTATAACTGCACATACGGATTTGCTATCTGCTCTCTGCCTGTCCCAACAATAAGCTAGTAAACTACCCAAGGCTATTCCAGACTCAGTTCTCTTCACCTGCAGCCAATAGCAGATGTCTGTTTAGCTGGTACCCATACATAGCAATCAGTATTTCAGTTCATGCACACAGATGTAAGTTCAACATCATTAACATAGGGGGAAAAAAGATATTGTTACCTTACCTTCTGCCTGAATGACCATAATCTTTTGCTTCAGATCAATTGAGGGATATATAAGACACAACTTTGGCTCCTGCTTCTGAGTTATACAAACTCCATTCTGATTTACAATCATCCAGTTACGGTCATACAGCAATCCTTGGTTTCCTACCGGCCATTCTGTAACCTGGAAAAGCATCAGGAGGAGACGGAAAGGTTTAGAAAATGTTAGTTTTATTAATAGACCAAGCTGAAAAGATGTGGAAGAGAAACCAATAATGAAATTGCTTGAAATCAGAAAAACTTTTGCAAGCCCACGTCAGACTTTATAACGGAAAATTTGACTGCAAATCAATGATCGAGTTCTCACTGCAAGAAGCTGACAAAAGAGAATGGAGTTACTATAATTTGTCGCATATTATCACACCCTTTGATTTAACAGAGCTGTGGAAATACAGAAAACAATCACTGAAATGCTCTGAAAACTGTTTTTAATTTTATACTCAGACATTTTTAGGAACTCTCCCCTCAACAATTTTAATTCGCAAAGAATGGGGGTTTTGTGTGAGTTGCATGGTTTAAGGTAAAAAAAAAAAAAAAAAAAAAAAAAAAGAAGTAGAAAGCAAGGAAAATGTGAAATGTAGAACTCTGGACAAACTTTCACAATTTTTTAAAAACTGGAACCATTTTCTGAGAAAATATTCACTGCTGAAATTTCTGTTTTAGCTACAAGCATAATAGCTTTCCAAATCCTATTGCAACAAAACGTGATCTCTGCAAGTTGTTCTTCCACTGCTTTTATAATGCTCCTTACTTCCAATAGCCTACACAGGCGTATTGTCCTTGCTTTCATGTACATTTTTCTGGTGAAAAGAACATCTGTTACTGATGCTACACAGATGGTAATCTCAAAATGAAAAAAAAGAGAGCAATTTTAGTAATGTCTTTGGGCGATATTAATAACTGCTTTCTCCTTCAGAATGCTAAAATATTAATACCATTATTTGAACATAAAGCTGGGCATTTAAACATATTGTTTCCACTGACATATACTTTCTAGTCACAGTTGAATATGGAGAACAGTTAACTACAGATGAACTCTGTTGAATTCTTGTAGAGAAGCTTAGCACTTTTCACACAAATTAACCAGTTTTAGCAGAAAATATTGAGAGACTCAAATGCTCTGAAGAAAGCATTGCTTGAAGCACTCGTTGTATTAATTAAAAGTCACAATTTTGTTTAGCGTGTGCTCTATCCAAAACCCTACAGAAGCCGTAAAATCCCATTCTTACAAACTTTTCCAGGTTTTGGAAGAGCTCTCAGCAACAGGCTGCCACAGAGAGCATGACTAGAGGGAGCTGAGGGCAGGCACTCAAAATGTGCTGAAATGGGAAACTGAGAGCACTGAAGCTGAACTAGCCTCCCACTATCAACCATATGAGCTATCAACTTCATGAAATACAGATCATACATGGAAAAAATTAAAGAAATGTATTTTATCAACGTCATTTATAATGCTCTTCGGCAGTTGTTGAAGTGAGCATGGATAAAAAATATCAGTCGAAAATGGAACCTTTAGGTCTGATGGTGATGTGAACCTTTGCCTTGTTTTTTTTTTTTTTGTTTTTTTTAGGAGGAGAATCACAGCTCAAACATTGCAATATCAGCTGAAGTACAGCTTTTCATCCTTGCTGGAAATTATCCTTCAGAGATGCCTGTATTGTTTGGTTATTCTGTAATTAGATTACAAAATACATTTTGAACAGCTGGTGATCATCTGAGAGCTGCAAGAATTTCCTGCTAACAAATCTCCTTTCCAAAACAGAAGATCACTATCAGTAATGCATCCTGCCATGGATACAACAGATCATTAAGGGATTTGCAAGATGTAATGGAGAGAATAAACTAAAAGAGCAGAAAATTATAGGAAGAGACCAAGAATGTAATTCCTAGTACCCAATTGTAACATTCAGTTGTTTTGCTTCCACTTTGGGCCAGCTCCAGACTTCACTCTGAGCTGCAATACATGACTGAAGGTCTTGAGCCCATTTTTCCTGTTCCTCTCTGATTGCCTGCTATGGTAACAAGAATGATACACAAATATCCTCAGCACTAAGTCCCCTGCATCTCACAGATGTCCCGAGCAAACTGTGAAGTGCCTTACTTTCTCTGCACATTGCAACTTAGTGTACTGCTTGTCTGCTCCAATAATTAAAGTTGCAACAACAAAATAACTGTGTACTCTGCCTTGAACGGAGGGATGGAGAGGATCATGGAATAGTCAGGGCTGGTTTGCTGCTAATAGTGATACAGGAGCTCAGTGAGGAATTGCTATTCTTCCTAGCACTTGGGCTTTCAACCTGTGCAGATGCTCTTCCACCATTATTTGAAAGAGGCTGAAGGGATTGTTCAATGATTGCAAGCAACTTAATTAAAGCAGTTCAAACAAAGGACATCATTTGAGGCACGATAAGAGTGGTTCAATTTGGCTCCCTTGGATTACGTTCCACATCTCTGCCCAAGATCAGCAGATAAAACACAGGCTGCACAAGAGATGCACATCTTGGAGGACAGGCAGCAGGAGGCAAGGCAGGGCACTCAAACAGTGCTAAATACCTATAACCCGGCAACTAAAAGAGTGAAGCAAAGCAGCCAGAAAAGCTTACTGCAAAGTGATATAAAACAGGATAACTTACATCATAATAAGCAATAGTGTATTACACTAATTCCCTGAAGCTATATGACCATCTCCTCTACAGAGACAAATTAGAAGAGAGAGAACAGAGAAGCATGGACACCATGCTTTTACTGATTACTGCGTGCACACAACTTCATTCCCAGCATGGCAGATGAGCTAATCATACAACACACAAATGTACCTGTCATCAACAAAGCTCAATGCACAGAGCACAACCAGTACATTGCATTATACTACCTTCTTCAGCAATTTTTCTTTCTGTAATATATTCATTCCAAAAAGACACTTCTGCTTTGCTCAGAATTTTCTGTAAAGCATTTTGGGCTGCACTTTTTCCATAGTTCACTATAATGTCATCATGAAAGCTAACACAATTTTCAGGCACATTAAAGGAAGCATTGAACAGCTTTTAAATTATGCAAGTTTAAAAATGCTAGTGGTCTTACATATAATGTATCTACCGATCACTAAGAATTTGCATTGCATTTTAAATTAAAAGCTAATTTGTTTTTCATGTTGAGATGCAATTTTTATCTTCTGAAATCTACTGTAAGAATAATAAAGTTATTAATGTTTAAAGTCCTAACCTTTTTACTGGGCACACTGCACTATGTAATTATGCAAAATTCATCGACATGAGAGATGTTCATGTTTAAAAATGCATGTTTAAAATATGTTTTTATGTCAGAAAAGAAGAAAAATGTGGTCAGGGACAGAGGTTACTCCTCTTTTCTGCTTCTCTTTGTTTAATAAAATAATTGTAGGAAGGTGAACGCACATATAAGACGTTCGGCTAGAATATTCTGCCCTCTAGTTCCTAGGCCATATGTACAAAGTCCATGGAACACCACTGAACAGAGACAGTCCTGTGGCAAGGAAAAGTACAGGAAACACACACATAGTAGGAGCTAACCAGGCTGCAGTAGGCTGAATACCTTAATGCAAGGCTTTATTCTGCCAGATGCCAAAGCACTCTGCACTCTCATCTTCACTGGAGGCCAAGCATCTCCCACACTAAAACACAGATTTAGCTCATAGTTTAGGTAAAGAGGAGATGATGTGACTCTAAAGAGGAGGTGAAACAGATGTGAGCTTGCAATCACATCCTTGAATTTGTCCTTCTGTCACCAATTAAGTAATCCATGCTGCAACCAACGGTTGATGGGCACACTTCACTGGCAGATGCAAGAGGTCTTGCACACATAGGTGAAATCTTCCACTACACATTTTATTTTAGGCAAACACATCTGATTGTGTACTTCCCAATAAAGTCCATTTACAAGGCATGTTGAAGGTCTGACTGCAAACTGAACTCACAAATCTGTGATTCCGACCTCAAGCATCCGAGTACAAGATGACTGATTTTATTGCAGCCTAATACCTAAACCACTTTTTCACATCAGCTGGTTTAGAGCTACTTAGTAACAGACAAATATAGACATAAAATTTTAACAGGAAACAGTTTTCTAACTTTCCAACAACTGCAAACATTTAAAGCTATTTTAAATTTAAAACATGAAATTGAATTTCAATTCTTGGCTTCTAACTGAAGACCACGGGAACTACAAGCTACATGATTATTACCTCAGGAGTTTATGAATTTACTAAGCGAAGGGACAATACATTATTAAGTGTGAGGTCCGTACGACAAAGAGAGTGGCAAAGTAATAATCTTCTATTGGAATCAGTCTTTCCATGATAAAGCCTAAAAAACTTAAGGATAATCACTACTTTAGAAGGCAAAATGTTTTTCAGGACTTGGTTCCATTTAATTGCAGTAAGATTTATCTAGCATATTTTGCTTCAAATTTCAGTGCATGTGGTATTGGTTATTTTCCCCTTCCAAGGTGACACAGGCTGAAGTTGCAGTAACAGTGTACATAATCTTGTGGAGGATGATGCAGTCTGCATTTGGTGGTATGGGTTCTGGCAGCATTGGCTTTCTACTTCACTCTTCGCCATTGGGAAGAAACTAAGTCACCCCCAGGGTGAGAATGGGATTAACTGCCTTTGAGTTTTAATACTCATTACAAATGGTGGGCTGTGAGCTGCCATATTTACCTCTTTTACAGGCAGAAAATCAGGCTGGCAGATCTTTCAGTCTGCTTAAAAATATATGACAGATCTAGAAGTGCCACTCAAGACTTTTGGGAACAAAAATATGAAGAATATCTGGGAAGATGATCACACAAGCAAACACATTTTCCTTTCTCGCTTCAATACTGAAATATCACATAATGGTCCAATATACTTTTGACTTCACTTCCTGGCCTGTTCTCCTCGTGCACTGAAATCCATTTTTAATCAAATCTGCTAATTCAACTTCTATTGTTATCTTCCATGGACTAAACGGAAATGAACAGAACATGTTCTTTGAGAAGAGGATGAGGAGAGCTGCATGCCATTTATAGTGAAGTTCCAATCCCTTTCCATATCGTATACTAAAGCTAACAAAAATTTCATTGGGTATTACCCTTTGGCAGAACAGGCTCTGACAGTGCTTAGCTATTGGGCTCTAACACAGCTGATGCTTCATTACCAACACATATCAAGTCACAATACACCAGACTTCAAAAATATTTCTAGGCATGAAAACATAAACCTCATACAGTTCCAAATGCAATATTTGCATTTTTAAACTATTTAAATTGCCTAGTGTTAGTTGCTGCCTATACAGTCCAAGTAGCTGTTGATACCTCCTGTAGTCAATGGAAAGAGACAGAAATATCTAGGGACAATTCATTTTTCCTACTGCAGATGCCTACTTTATGATAAGATGACTTAGCAGGTATCCATCTCTCCCTGCTTACAGAATAATAGCTAACTTTAGAGGGATAAGGTCGAGTAAGATGAACTCTGCTTTCACGCTGCGCCCATTAACACATACCTGGCACAAGAATTATGCATGGGGATTTTCCTCCTCCATTAAAACTGCAATTCTGTCTGTCAGGGAGTACCAGCTTTTTATGAATTTATTACCTAGTGAAGTTTCCCTTCACAGAGCCTGAAGAGAGGAAAACTGGCTCAGTTTGGGAAAACATAAGCTGTCTTTCACACTGAGGTATAGTTTACCTGCACCTGGGCACAATCACTTCAAAGCCTTCCTGGCACTGAATGTTGTGGTATGTATTCCCTAACACCAGCCTGCATGTTAGAAATAGAATTTAACCCCAAAGGGACCCAAACACTGCTAAGATGTATTTCAGCAGTTATGTAGTTGGCTTCTGCAATATAGCTCTAATAAGTGCAACATTTAAACAAAAGTGAAAACATTCTCACGATTACTTTGATTTTTAAGTGGTTTGATTTAGTGGGAGGTTAATAAAGGGTGAAAAATTATTTGTTCAGGTCTCATTCAATGCTCATTCAATACCCCTGAATTTAAAAATCATAAGCAAATCAAGTTTAGAAATGCAGAATGTTTTGTTGATCTTTCAATAGAAATTGCTACAATTTCTCTAACTGTTTTTTGCATTAAGGAAAAAAAAAAAGAAAAAAGATCAAAACAGCTGAGAATCTGTATTTTAAATGCAGGTGATTTGCCACTGGATTTGACTCCAATTTTCATTCAGATGTGAGACAGTGACCTATACCAGCAAGTTTTCCTAGGTGAAGTTATACCATTATTGACATTCATTAAATCAGTTTCCAATCTGGTACCAAGCAGAGTCACATTCTAGGTCATGTGTGGGCCACACACCTATTTCATCATGCATTATTAAAAAAAAAAAGTCATAGTTAAGGTGATGATATTATTAACTTGGCAAAAAAGCAATTAAAATCTTCAAAGAGTGAACTTTCAAATAGTGCAGCAACACTTAAATGTCATATTTCTGTTGCAAATGTATTTTTAATGATAACATTTCTTTGTAATGTAAATCAACCTCCTCTCAATTATAACATGTTAATCAAGTTATTTCTCAATTACTGCCTACCCATCAGTGCCTAGAAGTCCATCACACGTCATTCAGTGAAAGTATACTAATTATTTGATTATATTTTAGTCAAATTTTGCAAATCCAACCTTTTTTTTCCCAAAACTGAATATCATGTGCTGGTTTTTCTTTGATGGGGGATAGGAGAGCAGAGATGCATTTGCATCTTGTAACTTCAGTCTAATTGAAAATCCTTCAAAGTGCCTTAGCACACAGAAGTTGATCCTAGAGATTAGAGAAATGGAAAAATGGGCTCCCATATACTGTTTTCTAATATCTAATGCACATGCTGTTCCTGGTTGACATATTTGACAGTTCAGGATGAGTATGTAAGAATAATTTAAAGTATTTACCTCAAAAGCAGAGCAGGATTTGATTGGATACAGGTAAATGTTGGTGACAGTAATGGGCTTGCCACCCCTTTTACACTTTGGCACGGCGGACTCAGAAACAGCTGCCCTTATGCTTTCTGACTCAGACTCCAGTGGCTGCCAACCAACTGTCTTCTCTGTTCCAGATGGATTATTCCTGTGTTCTCTATCTGTGATGTGTGTTCTTGCAGACATGTTATTGGTGCTGTTAGAGTGGTCATCTGGGACAGTTTCTGTTGTCAGTTGTGCAGCAGAGGACTGAAAGAGAATCTCAGTGTCTGTGTTGGAGAACCTTGTGGTTGTGATGAATTTCAAAAAAGTCTGTGCATCTTCAAAAGAAGACATGTAGCCAAAGGATATCCTTATAGAACCAGTGGGACGTCCATCAATTAGGTCTATATCATCTCCACAGACATGGCCAGCCTAGTTTAAAACAGGAAGAAAAACAGAGCTATTATGACAGTTTGCTCTATTTCCCTCTTACCTTACATAGTCACCCATGAGTCTGTTAATTCTAACCTAAATAACTGTTTTCAGGAATACACAGTTTTGGAGAGTTGGAGAAAAAATCCCAAATGTCTAATTAGCTACTCAAGTAGAGAAAAATATTGTTTTGAGATGTTTGCCCTATTCTACCCCAAGGCAAGAGGGACTTCTTAAAAACTTATGTCAAGAAAAAGTTTGCATGTGCCAGAATAGCCTGTTAGCAAGATCAATCTCCAGTTATATTTCAGTCTTATCTGCATAGTTCACTGAGATTTAAACTGGGATATTGCATTCAGATAGGTGACCAAACCACTAGACTGCTGACTTCTGTGGGAGTTTTGTTGATACTCAGTTGGAACGGTTCAATTTTGTACAATCATATTCACTGAATCACAGAGGTCAGAAAGGACCTCTAGGGATCATCTAATCCAACCCCCTGCTAAGGAAGGTTCCCTAGAGAAGGTAGAACAGGAGAACATCCAGATGGATTTTGAATATCTTCAGGGAAGGAGACTCCACAGCCTTTGTGGGCAGGCTGTTCCAGTGCTGTGCCACCCAGAAAGAAAAAAAGTTTATTCTTAGGTTTGTAGGGAATTTCCTGTGTTCTCATTTGTTCCTGTTACTCCATGTCCTGTTGCTGAGGACCATTGAAAAGAGCTTGGCCCCATCCACTTGATTACCACCCTTTAGATATTTATAAGCATTGATAAGATCCCTTCTCAGTCTTCTCTTTTCCAGGCTGAATAGTCTCAGATCTCCCAGTCTTTCCTTCTAAGGGAGATCCTCCAGGTCTGTGACCATCTTTGTAGTCCTCAGCTTGATACTTTCAAGAAGTCTCCTGTCTTTCCTGAACTGGGGAGCACAGAACAGGACACAGTACTCCAGATGTGGAGTCACCAGTGCCCTTCTCCTCGGCACTGGTGAATCCACATCTGGAGTACTGTGTCCTCCCTCAACCTGCTGCCCCCACTCTTTTTAACGTGCCCCAGGATATCATTAGCCTTTTAAGCCACAAGGGCACATTGCTGGCTCATGGCCAACCTGTTGTCTACCAGGACACCAAGATCCTTCTCTGCAGAGCTCCTCTCCAGCAGGTCATTCACCATTCACATGATACTGACCTAAATGAGGCAACATGCTCCTTCATATTTTTGAATGAAATAAAAACAATGCACACTGCTTGGGTCCATAAAATGGTTCTGTTACACCTTGTTTCAGTGTATTGAACTTAAGTTCATGTTTCTTTAACACTGTAATTGAGTTGAAAGATCAGAAAAAGCAAATCAAACTTACCTTAATTCTAAAAGTTGCGAATACTCAAAAGCACAGCATATGATAGAACTACTTTATTATCTATCTATCTATCTATCTATCTATCTATCTATCTATCTATCTATCTATCTATCTATCATTTTCTTCATGTTTCAAGGCTAGATTTTCTTCCCTCTCCTTCAAATCTCCCATCCTTGATGAAATTCAGAACTGACAGTCTGGATCACTGAATTTGTATGTTTTCCATGGACAGTGTATCACATAATCTCACTCAGAAACTAACCTGCAAGTTCTTTTGGATGTCCTCATCGCTTATACCCAAATGCATCTGGCAGGCTCCCGTGTTACAGAAGCAGCCTGTGCGAACATGTATGTTGTAGAGGCTGGCCATCTTTTCCACCTTCTCAATTCAACAGGAAATAAGACATAAGAGAAAAACAGAAGACAGACATTTAAAAATAGTGGTAAACAACATATAATGTTTTAGAGGTACAAATCAACTGGGGGTAAATTACATCTCTAAATTATTAACAACTGACTGTAGCTGTCAGCATTCCCATATACACTGAGGATTTTTCAGCCTTGTTATTTTAGTTGAAAGAAAACACTGATGGAAGCAGATAATTACAATGGCACTGAGAGAAGGGCACAGAGCATGCATACAAACACACACACACTGTATCAGTTCAGACCCAGGTCCTTGTAAAACCAGTATACATGCTTACTTTATATCTGTGCACCTACACTGGTCACATGAATTATAGGTCTGCAGCTTAGTGCTGTTCGGGGTCTGGTCTCAACCATTACCTATAACTGCCCCTCCAAGATGAAGAGTGAGGCCTGGAGCACCTCTTCAGTTAGCTGAAGGAAACATTTCTCACCAGGAATCTGAAACCGTAAGTCCTCGTTTCAGAAAATGAAGATATCATTGTGGTTGTGGCACAGCAGTGCTTGAAGAATCAGCCCCTTACCAAGCAATAACACCTAATTGGGCAGGCACTCCACTGGGATACTTCCTTCAATTTTCCACACATGACCACCCAGTCTACAAACTCACTGATGAATGCCTTCCTGATGCTATTCTTTTTTTGTGTGTTACACCGTTTCTTTATCATCCACTTAACATTGAATGGGTATAAATACAGTGATTGATGACAAGCTGGCATGAGTGAATGATGTGCAAAGAGAACAGAGGCACTTCTCTTTATGTGCCTCAGAAGGAGAAGCAGATATATATGCACTGGTAGAGGGACACTGGCTCTCTAGATGGCCCTGTAGAGAAGAGATGCAGATTGTCAAGGTTTCATTGCAATGCTAAGAAACAAGGGAAGCACACCATGGGGATCTTCTTAGCACAGTTCAGAAACCATGGAAGCACACAGCAGGGATCTGAACAATCTTTATGTTGATTTGAAAAAGCAACAACAGCTGGTGCTAATGATAACTGAGCAGGTATAGATACTGACAGTTATTTCTTTGACAACAAATGATGAATAAACCTGGTCAGAACTTGGAAAAAGGACAGATAGACAGAAAGGTACATCCAATTGGGACATCCAACCCCTACCACAGACTTCCAGAACAACCTCACATGAGCTGGTGTTAATCTATCTGTGCTTTAGCTCCTCTACTGCAAAATGGGAAACTTGGGGTCATAAGAATAAACATGTTACTGTTTGAGAGGACTCAGATATGCCAGAAACACAGTCGTGCTCTCAGGTAGCTAAGGCTGCATGCAGAATGACAGCACCCAAAGGTGTAGGAATGGAAGTGCTTACCATTTCAGGCTAGTCACTTCCCTTGCTGTCAGCCCCCATGCTTTACCTGCCTGAACTATCAGTGGAAACATTCCACCTAGTTTTTCTAGGTGGCTTAAACTGTGCTGGTTTTTATGTTCTTTAAACATAAATTCTCTTTATACTGGATACTGGTGAGCACTTTCCAGATTATTTTAGCTGTATAGCACAGCCCATCTTCTGTCTCCTGTTTTCTGACATCATCAGCCTTTTAATATCAGCCTTCTGACAGCTCTGAGTTTGCTTGTGTGAGCTATCAACCCTTAATTTCACTATCTTGCCTGCTTGAAAAACCAAGCCTTTCATTAGAACTTATTCCAGGCTGAAATAATTCAACCTAAGTAGTGTTAGTTCGGCTAAAAGCAGTTCAAACAGCACTCGATGCGTGGGACGCAAGATACTCCACAAAAAAATTGCTGTATACACTGAAGAAATCTTATGCTATTATGAAGCAAAGTTATCAACGCTCATGCTTAAATGTGCTCTGCCCCATTAGTTCAGCTCAAAGTGGTTCAGCTCTTAAATGGAGAAACAACCAAAATAACCAGACTTGGAAAGCAGAGAAAAAAAAAAATCAGAACCAAGATGTCTTTTCATGACTAATGCTTTGGAGAATAAACTGTGTTCAAAGCATGTTTCTCAAATCAAAGTTATAGCAAAAGTCATCTGTTGAAAAAGATTGCTGTGGTGTCATTAACTTTGTGTTGTCAGAAAACTTCAGTCTGGGAACAGTGACATTTTCTTGACTTCTTTTTACACTTAGATGAGAAAAGTTTTCATTCTGATATAACATGGTTTGTCATGGTGCTGGTGACTCGTGGGTGGATCTATCGTTCTGTTAATGATGACAAGCAAGGCTAAAATCATGACAGATATTTCATTACTGAAAATGTACAGTGTTTGGATTTATTTGCTCAGTATTCAAAAAGCTCAGAATATATCTTTTTACTACTGCTTTTTTTTAATTATTATTTTTGAATAAATGTTGCTGGGCAGCCCAGATTATCCAAATGTACGCAATGCAATGAAGTTTCCATGGCCCAGCTTCAAGGAATTGTTAACAAGATTATTATTTTTTAAATCTTTTACATTTTGTCAAATAAATTATTACTGTGCTTTAATAAAGGCCTCAGAATTTCATTCTTGCCTTGCCTAGCATTAAGAAGAGAAATATGTGACGTGACCCAATAACCTGCCTTTGATAACACTTTTAACTATGATATAATTAGTCTGTACAGTAGACAAAGGTTATCGAAACATAAAAATGTATGAACGTTAGGAGGAATATAGGGAAATAAGGTTCAGAAGAACAAAGATAAGTTAGTCATAAGCTTCACTATTAATTGATATCCATTATCACCAATACAAGGCTTAAAAACACATACATGCCCTGCAGATCTTGGCGATGTGATACACACTTTTTATTGGAAGCAATGAAATCATGTAAAGAATGAGCACGTGCAGCACTTCCAATCTATCTGTCCCTTGAACACATGCTTGACTGTCCCTTGGACATATGCTATGCCTTCTTTAGTTCCACGCTAGAAATATTCCATGTAGGAAGTTAATTTAATCTCTCTCCACAGTGTTACCACAGAGCAAAACAAATAGAACATAAAACATCTGTTACAGTTATTTCAACGAAGAAAAGCTTATTTAAATAAAGCACATCTCTAAGATTGCCATAAGGAGCAATAATGGATATGGAACTCAGGCTTATGAAATAAAGCATCTGAAGCATTGCAGCTCTGTCTCTAACAATGGTAGAAAGCTTTTGGGAACCAGGAACGTGTTCATCAATAAGGGACAGAAGCATGGATGGCACTTATGGTACGTACACAGAGTGCTGTATTCAGATCATCTGCTTTGGTAGTTCCCTGAGTCCAACAATTGGAACCATAGTGCCTTGGTTTTTCAAAGCTTGAAGATGACAGTTGAAGTGCAAAATACATGCAGAATCTTTACAGCATTTTAACTGATTTCAGTCAGTGAGAACATGGTAGTTAAGCCTTCAAAGTATCCTGGAGCCTCTTCTGTCCCTCAGAGTCCCTTGGCACCCATTACTTCTTCTGAAGCTGTATGCTGGGGGCCATGCCCTGTAGGCTGCTTCATGCCCCAGCACTCTCATGTCAGATCACCTTGAGTTTTGAGAAGATAAAAGTGCTTTTCCTAGTTCCAGACTGAGGTGTCTGAGTTTTACAAATAAATTTTGTGAATAATGTCCATCTAAACCAATTTTTAAAGTACTTATTTTTGTTTCAGAGAGAATTTCTGTTTTAAGCATAGCTGCTGTCCTCAGCAAGTCAGCCTACAGTACTGACACACTGACCGAATGTTCACCTCCAGCATCTGCTCTGTTTGGCAAATACTACTACAATTGATATTTCTTTAATTTAAAAAAAAAGAAGGGGGTGGAGCGAGTTTTATTTTTAGCATTTGAATGCACTGTTCTACAACAGCTTCCTGTTGGATTGCTGGTATTTTAGTTCATACTTAGAAGACAGACAGAAATTAGATTTTCATGTGTTCTGACTTCCTATTCTTTTTCACACTGTTGCACCAGTAACTCTTCTGCCTTTGCCAAATGACTGACTTCTGCTATCCATTCCCTTCAGGACTTCTGCAGAGGAATGCTGCAGGGTGTAAGCCTTTCTCCAGCCTTAGACTCTGCTGAAATTAGTCTGAGGATGATGCTCTTACTGTGCGTATATACTAAGAGATAGAAAAGATTTACAAATAGCATGTAGTTTTGAATTATTTCTAACCAACAAAGTCTAAGATTTTCAGTAAGAATGGTGGATTCTTTAGGAATCTCTGTTGAAGTCATTTCTGTAGGTTCAAATTCTGTAGCTGTTTTACGAGTACCACAAGAATTACTGACATGAATAAAAGACTCTTTTAAAATAGATCATAAAGTGTTCTGAAAAAAAAAAAAACAACACAACTAAATCATTTAATTCAAAAGTGGCAGATACTGTCCTTCAGTAACTGGGACTGGGGTCTCTTATTCTACTTTCTGCAATGACCAGATTTCAGAGGAATTTGTCTGATGGATTTGCTCATTAGAAGAATTTCACTGCACGCTACTGATGGGTGCTTAAAAAACAAGATTCATGACACTGTGTTCCACATTCACTGGTAAATTAATTCACTGATTTGTGGTATGGAATTGGAGAAAAAGTAAGCTAGCTCTTTCTGTCATCCAGCATTTAACTGTAGAACGTTCGTGATGCAAATGCATAATTAATCTTGTTTAATACTATTTAATAAGAAGTAGGTCAGAATATAAACATATATACACATATACATATATATTTGCAGTTGTTTTGAAATAACTTAGTAGGGAGAAAAAAGCATTTTAGCTGAGTTACAGTATCATTAAAATGGTTTAACGGCATGGTTTCCTGTTTTTGCTATCTCAAGGAAAGAAATTCCACCCAGGCAGGTTTTCATGGTATTGATGAAGCTGATCCTCTTCTGCTTATTGTGTTTCTAGTTGTTAACAATGATTTAAACAAATTGGTATGTGTATGTAAATCTTTCTTCAGTCTACATACATTCATCACTCTCTCCTTAGCAGACAGCAGTAGTGTATTAGACTGAGATACTGAAATCTACTGAAATTGCCAAACTGAGCATCCTGATAGTGGAAATGTGAAGTTTTCAGGAACTTCCTTGTTGATAATTTAAACTGCTTGTTTGCAGCTAGGAAAATTCAGGATAATTCGGATTATGTGGTTTACCATTCTGTGGGAATTCTCTCCTAGAAGATGCCACATGCATAACATACATAAAATTGTGTAAAGGAGTAACAAGAATTTCACACTTCTGAGATCCAGAAACTACAAGATACTCTGGGAATTAGGTGATCGTAAGGAAAAAATGAAACACAGTCTTGACTCTTAATGGATGACTTCACATTTTTTCAACTGTTCCTGTACTACATGCAGTGAATTAGGGTATGGACTATCTATCAACTTTGGGAGACCAAGATCCAGCTACTGAAACTGAATAAAATGATGACTAGATAAAACACCTTAGTTTTGTCTCATTTGGAACATCAAATCTCATAGGTGCTCCCAGTCAACCATATTTTGTCTTTTCTTTTTCAAACTGTATTCGGTAACAACAACAGTCCTTTTGATAAAGTGACATCCAGAAAAGGACAGATTCCAGGAAGAAAAGCAAAGCCTTCTGCAGATTCCTAGTACTGACTTCAACAGAGTTTCCCCATGTTGGTAAGTAAAAAATTGTTTCGGTCTCTATATCCAGTTGTGCATCTCTAGCTACCTTGCAGGCCGAAGGCATCAGGGTAGACTGCTGCTAGTCAGGGAAGTGCCAGCCAGAGGTAAACTTCACAAAAAACTAAGCAATATCTAGTACAAAGAAGGGATAAAGGGGAAAGTAGCCAACTAACAGATGTGGAAATAGAGCATGGTAAAGAAAAAAAAAAAACAAAACAAAACAAAAAAAACAGGCGCAGTGCATGGTACTGCAAGTCTAGAAACACAGATTTGGCCCCAGCCAAAACTTTCCCCATCTTTTTCTCTTATTCTTGTATCACTTAAATCTTCTTTTGTCCGTGTTTATTCCCTGAAAATGGCAATAATACTGCTTTCCTACCACACAGGGAGGTTATGAGGTTAAAATATGATGATTTCCCTTTGTTGAAATATTACTTTAATTATGTCCATACAGGTTCCTATACAGAATTTCTCTGAAGGGAGCAGAAAGATGCAAGCAAGGTAATAGAGCAGGTGGAACCAGGCTCTCCTTGTCTTCAAAGGATTCTGACAGTGGGCTGAAACTGGACACTGCATTCATTGAAAAGTAGCTGATCTGCTTTTATTAATATCTAGAAAAGAGGATCCAGCAGAGGCTGTCAGAAGTGCAGTCCTATTCCTGCTGCCATGGGGTTTCTTTTTACATTTCTCTCCTGCATAACAAGGTCTGCAGTTTAGAGGCACAGTTTAGCCCTGTGAGAAAATGTTTAGCCTCCCTCATTTATCTTAGACTCTGTCATCTGAACGACTATGAGCATCTTTCTTTTATCTCCTTTGCAGTTTCCTTAGCAACATGCAAGGACACTCCAGAGAAGCGGTGTCAGGTAAAATCTTCAGTCTAAGCTTTCATGGAGCTTTCTAACCTTGACCAGCTCTGGTGGGTAGTATAACAGTACACAATTTTAAGCATACCATTTCACAAGCACCTTTGTCCTCCTGCAATATTATAAATAGCAACTCAACTTGTGTCCTGTCATGACTTCCTCAACAAGACAAGCTTCATTATCTGTTAACCAGGCTTGCAGCTATCACGCTGAATCTCTCAAGTACATCATCTCCTTACTCTCTGTCGGTAAATCCCTACCTACCTCAATGAGAATGCCTGCTGTACTGCCATCCCCTTGTTGTAAGGGCTGTCTTTGAGTGCCCAGTGCTGTGTTACTGTTATCTCATAACCAAACATAAGGAAAGAAACAGATTGTAAGGGCATTTCCTGCCAGTTTGAAGTAACTAGTCACCGTTTATTGACACGACATCATGGCTTGCTGCGTCTCTCCTATCTCCCTGCTTGGGAGACATCCACAACACAACTGGAAACTAATTAGAACCAAGGAAATTAGCGGAGGTTCAACAGGAATCTTCCCAGCAATCTTCTCCTTGCAATTGTGTTTGCATTCTATTGCATCCGTCTGTCCACTGTCCCCAGTTTCCTGAAATCAATGCCTAAATCCATAGCTAAAATCAATAGTGAGCAATCACTGCAGTCATTTTTAGATAGCTATTGGGAAGAATGCCAAAAATCCCATTAGGGGTGTTAAGAACACTTTTCTTTCCCTGAGTCATCAAAATTAATATAATGAGTGGATACGCCAGTGAAAGCATTAATGTAACTAACTCAGGGTCATCTGACCATCCCTGCACAGATTTTCTTAGCTAGAATTAACAAATGCTGGATTTCCATTTTCTCTGGCCCCCAAGTAAAAGGGCTGCACTTCTTCAGCTGCAAAACTGATTATTTTATGTAAAAGAATTAACAGTTGGAAAAAAAAAAAAAAAAAGGTTTAAATTTTGAAGAACAACAGAAAACTCAGAATTTAAGTATATTAGAAATTATTGTTCCTTGGCTTTTATCAGTAACTTACTTTCTCCTGTAGGGACATGGCATGAATTTTCAGACCAAGTGACCAGGTCAGATGGCTGCTACCAGACTCCAGCCAGCGGTCTGGACAAACTGAGCTACTAACAGCTTCTAGTTCTAAAGAAATGCTGTAGCTCCATTTTTTCTTCACTCTTCTAATGCCCGTGTTCTCATTGCTCCAGTTCAGTATAGATGTACAATGCAGTGGACCTGGTCCACTAGAGGATAGTGTCTAAGATATGAAATGGACCCTACTGATATGGGTCAAGCTAAGCAGCTTTTTTAGAACATCACTGAAGAAAAAGGAAGATGTTGAAATTAAACATTTAGGAATAATATCAAAGAAAGTGTACCTGTGATGAAAAGGTACAGACAGAATTTACTATGACTGCTATATCTACCTTGAACAACTACTTTTATGTGCAATTCCCACACTGTCCCATATTAATTCTGTTTGCAGGCCTAAGTGCAAACAGACAGAATAACTTCTATTTGCAAATATTGCTGTCTCCTCCCCAGGTTGTATTTCTGACTGCTTGTTCAAACCTCCTCTGTCTCACATGGTTGGAATCTTCTGTTTTTCTGCTTTCCTGTCCAAACTCATACTTTTTTTTTTTTTTTTTTACCCAATGCTTGTAAAAATGAAGACTCTGGTTGCATTATGGGAAACTTAGATTAATTACCAGGATATATTTTGTAGCAGTGAATATAGCTAAGTTTCAGCCTACAAAGGATGTGGAAAAGTTCAGATTAAGATGATCCTATATTAGCACATAATGAGATGGGTAACCTCTCATGGTCCCTACAGTGCTAACACTTATTTTTCCCCCTCCACATCACAAATCACGGGAATAAGTTTGGCTTGACTGCTAAACTGCTTACAAGATAAGTCACTGCTTCAGGATGCTTTGGATAAAGAAGGATAAGTGAATTTAAAAAGAAAACAAATACTTTCGTTTCTAGGAGGAGCCTTTTTTTTTCCCCTCTTAAACTAGCATGTAAACACTGGAAGAGGCTACAGGGGTAGAGATGGTGCAGTGGTGGGATCCTCTGTGGCTCTTCTTATATCTAAATGGTGACACATTTTCAAATGGAAAACCCTGGTCTTCACTTCAGAATGACAGAAAACAACAACAGGATAGAAGAAAACAACAGTGGGTCACCGAGTCTACCCCTAACATTAATTTGAGGGAGGTGGAAATAGGAAGAAGGTGGGTGAGAGAGTGAGCAGATGCCACAGTAAGAGCAGCCATCAGATTGCATTATAGATTTGTACTGAAGGGGCACACACTGCAAGTTATCCGTTGAGAAGTGTTGATAAGTTCTCCTTGGGAAATGGATAAAGAGAGATAAGTTCAAAGTCTAACTCTCCCCTCACTCTATCTGGGCTGATGGGAGTGAGCCAGGACATACTAATGCAAGCTCCTAAACAAAGCTGATCATAATCTAGCTGAGCAGGGTTCTCAATCCTGGGAGCCAAAACTCATCCATATGCAACACTGCTGAAGAGTCTTCCCTGGGAGAACCAAAATGTTTACGTAGTCTTTGGCAGCTGATTCCTGTTATAGCAGTTTGTCTATCACAGACAAGTGTGAAATGGCAGGCAAGAAGGCTGGGACTGCTAATGGATTGATGCTCATTCCTCTTCTAACAGGATCTTTAGGAGGCATGGCAGGCAGATACCAAGGAAACTTTGGCAGGTGAGACCACAACAGACTACATTTGCTTAGCCACAGGCTTCGGGCAAAGCAGGTATTGGGAAGAAGAAAAGCTATGAGAACTAGGATGGTTTGATCACTTTTTAAGCCCATAGCATGTGGTAAAAATAATGAGAAACAAAAAAAACTTTCAGCAATACAGGGGGGAAAGGTTTGTTAAAGGAAGTTGTACTTCTCATTATGGGCAGAAAACACAGAACTGGGAAGTGTGACTGGTTAAGATCTCCCCAGGGCACAAACTCAACAGATGGTTCAGGTGAAATTCCACCTGCCCATCTCTGCCCTAATCCCCTTCCCCTCTTCCAGCTCTCAAACTGACTTTACAGGATGAAATGTGAATGGTTGTTAAAATTACTCTCCAACTACATACATTACAAAGAATATTTAACAAATCTCTCCTTCCTTTGAGAACTATGAGGGAAATTTAAAATAATATTAGCAGAAAAAGCCCCTCATGGCAGAGCTGGTGCTTTTTTT
The DNA here is from genome assembly GCA_013399175.1 of Odontophorus gujanensis. Lineage (NCBI taxonomy): Eukaryota > Metazoa > Chordata > Aves > Galliformes > Odontophoridae > Odontophorus > Odontophorus gujanensis. The sequence continues at coordinate 171,887 of VXAB01013068.1, read as the reverse complement.
CAAATCTGCAAATACAGAGGTACTTACAATTTCACAATTTCCCTATTTATATGAAATCCACTTTTTTTGTGTCTATGTCTGTTGTTTCAAACCAACATTCCCCTACTGCTTCTCCATTTCCTCTTTGGCACTCAAAACACATCACGGAGATACACGCAAGATTTTGAGAAAATGATGGCAACGATGGAATCTGAAGCTGAGTCATTGCTGTCAAGCAGTGTTTCAGAGACTGGAAGGGCTTGTGGATATATATAAACTCATATACGCTGAAAATAGCAATATTCAAATAGCAAATATTCACTATTAATAAACGAGCCAATGGTGATTTGCTGCATTAGAAATCTGCAGTATTAGCTAATCCCTGAATACATATATATATGTGTGACCCCATTTTTGTGACATCATAAAATCTCTTTAATGTCTAGAGCTAATTGCTTCTTTTTTTTTTTTTCTGGAAGCCCTACAAGGAAATAGGAGATTGGCAGCTTACTGCATTAATGTCAACCCTGCTGCTTTCATCCTACACCACTGACTTAGCAGGGGTCCTTTGACCCTAGCCTTACACTTTCTAACGCATCAGCAAGTCACCTGTCCATTCATTAACAGCAAAAGCTATAATGCTGGAAAATTAGTCGTTCTGATCTGGGCAAGTATATATGATGAAGCTGTTTGGTATTAAATGCCATCTTTACATCTGGTATAAAGTCTACCTTTATGTCTTAGACCTATCATAGTTTAACCCCTGCTCATAACCGGGGCTTTTTGTGCTGCATGCAGCACAAATGAACACACAACATAAAATGACAGACATGCTGCGGTAAAGAACAGGCAGCACATGTAAAAAGAATGCAGATATCTTCCCAACTCATTTCAAGAATAAAATAATACCAACAGCAGTCTACAAAAACAGCTTTTTACAGAAGGAAATAATTTCTGAGGGAAGTATGGTGAAGCTCAAAGGGAAGTTTGCTGCAGATCAAAGAAGGAAATTTAGTGTAGTTTTAGTGCCAAAACACAAGACTTATGAAGATTTCACAGAATCATATTTCAAACCTTTAGTCGTTTTATTCCTAAATAAAGAAATACTTCTTCATGAAAAAATCAACCCTGAAGAAAAAGATTTTGAATGAGTATTGGTATTTGAAGCCTGCTAGTCCCTCTTCTTTAATTGTTTTAATTACCATTTAGAGCAAAATAACTAAACCAGTAATTAAGCTATCCATTAAACCAATGATACATATAGCATTCAAAGCTAGTTCTTCCAAATATCATACTTTGAAATAGCCTTCAAAAATTACAAAGAAACAGCTAAAAGTAAAACCAGGAACAATTCAACTTCTTTAATTATTTCACTCCCACCTTACCACTTCTTAATATGTAAGTGTTCTGTATCGTATATATTGGGACAGGAAGCTGTCGAAAGTGACGCCATTATTGAGACTGCAGTCACAGCATTGTCTCAATTGTGTGTCCTGTTCTAATAAAATGGTTTTATTTGATCGTGACTGATGCAAAAAAGGTTTTATTAAAGGATGATTCTGAGAGCACAGCTATTTCCTACTAGTGCAGTTGATGCAGTGCATGCAATTCATGAATACGTGTGTTTAGAGGCACAGCCCTGTTAACTGAGGTGAATTACACTCATAACAATGAAAAATGGATTTCAATAATAGCAGTCAGTAAGAACAGTTTTCCTCTAAAATGTTACAAAGATAAAGCCATGATTTTTTTCCTGTTTTAATTTTCAGTGGCAGTGCTAAATGTCATGTACCTCATTGCATGCCTTTCACATCCTAAATATCTTGGACTTAGCTCAGAGTTCTGAATATCATGTAAATTATGTAAATCTTCAGGCTTAAATGTAAACTTGGTATCCTCTGAAGACACTGTCTACTTCTAAAGTTTTTCTTGCCAATCTGAAATGTTTAGAATGGAATCACAAAATCATAGAATGACAGAATCATAGGGGTTGGAAAGAAACTCTGGAGATCATCGAATCCAGCCTCTCTGCTAAAGCATGTTTCCTACAGTAAATGACACAGGAAAGCATCAAGGTGGCTTTTGAATATCTGCAGAGAAGTAGACTCCACAACTTCTCTGGGCAGTGCTTTATCACTCTTGAAGTAAAAAAGTTTTCCTCATGTTTGTCTGGAAATTCCTACGTTCTGGTTTGTGCCCATTTTTAATTCTTCTGTCACTCAGCACCACTGAAAAGAGTCTGGCCCCAACCACTTCACTCCTGCCCTATAGATAATTATAAGCATTGATAAGATCCCCTTTCAGCCTCCTCCACACTGAACAGACTCAGATTTCATTCTTTCCTCATGAGGGAGATGATCCAGGCCCATAACCATCTTAGTGGCCCTCTGTTTGGCTTTCTATAGAAGTTCTTTGTCTTTCATGAAGTGAGGAGCACAGGACTGGGCAAAGTACTCCAGATGTGGTCTAACTGGGGCACTGTAAATGGGGAAGACAACCTCCCTCAATCTGCTGGCCATGATTTTTTGATGCACCCCAGGAAATCAACTGGCCTTCTTGGTCACAAAAGGACAGAGAGAAAGAAGGGAAGAGAAGGGACTTGCGAAGATCATCAAATCCAATTATCTGTCCACTTCACAGCTAACCAGAATTTAAAGCATACTACTGAAGACATTGTCCAAATGCCTCTTGAACACTTGAACTGTCTAGGAAGCCTGTTCTAGTGTTTTACCAAACTTTTCACTGCATCCTGCCATCAGTGACAACATCGGAGCCCAGCATTTCCTTCTGCCTCCCTTCATGATGGTATGACAGAGAACAGTGAGAGTGCCTCTCAGCCTCCTCTTCTCCAGACTAGACAACACAAGTATCCTCAGCATCTCCTAACAGGACATACTCTCCAGCCCTTTTATGAGACTTGCTGCCCTCCTCTGGATGCTTTCAAGTACCCTAACATCATTTCTATGTTGTGAAGCCCAGAATACAATATTCAAGGTGAGACTACACCAACACTAAATATAGAAGTGAGAATAAATTACTCCAAACCTCAGCAAAGTACCTTCTCTAGTATCAGACAGTTTGTCCTTTTCAGGCTACTAAATGCTAATGTCCATCCACACTAGGCAATGGTCACATAACAATTGCCTGTCAGGAAGACAAATAGAATTGGTTGGATGCCTGGTTATAAGTAATTAATTATAGATGGATATCATCCATAAAAGATAGGACACTGTCATTTCTTTTTTCATATACTAGCTGAAGTACATTTTGAGTCATTAGATGGTATCCACTAGTAGGTATGTCAGATGGAAATGTCATCCAATTTTCCGTTCGTTAAAAATGTTTTCTGAGAGTCTTCTGAAACTGTGTTCTTCTAATTCCATTAGATGACATTTGGACTGACTAGTGAATCCATGGGAATGTGCAGATCACAGACTTCAGCAAACTAGAGTACACCATTTCATTTCTAAACAAAATAAATAGATGTATTAGATTTAGCTTTAATTTGAATAAACCTATCTAATTTTAAAGATGTATACAAGCAGTGCCTCAGATATGAAGATGAGATTACACTGTCAGTTTGATGAAGCTTGCTCTCTATCGTACGAATTTTCTTTGTCATCATAAGGAGAGAGTAGACATTTTTTTCCCCAAAAACTGCTACAGGATATCTGTGAAAGAACTTAATTCCATAGGGAAGGCAATTACATATATCACACATAGCATAGCTTTGGAAATAATAGTGCTGCTTGTTAATTTTTGAAAGTCATTCAATTGCACCTTATTTTAATTAAAAAAAGTAATCCAACAGGCAGTGCAGATGTGACAAGTATGTATTTGAAAACTTTATAGTTCTTCATTCAGTATACTCATGCCAGAAATGATGACAATGTGGTGAACAGTGCAATCCAGATGATACGGATCAATAAAGAAGCTTTTCATGAGCACCCACTGCAGCCAACCAGCACAATGAAGGCATAAGACTATAAAATTGTTGCTTATTTAAGAGTACAGCTGTTTTTAAAAAAGTGAAACAGCAAGAGTCATTTTTATTGAAAAATAATGAAAATTACAAGTGAAAATAAAGGCTTTCCTTTCAAGCAATGGACAGAAGCAAAATCAGAATGTTGGCAGAGTGTTCTATTACCCCAGTAGTGTTAATGCCTCTGTTTTTCTCTAAATATTACAATGCATGTTTAAGATTGTATAAACAGCAAATTGATTCCTAAAGTGTGAAATTCTTGGAACTGAAATTTGGTAAATCTTTGAGATAGGCAAGATAGTCCAGCAATTTTTAAAAGACGTAGAAAGAGCTTCTCTAGTACTATATGCTTACCCTTTCCATGTTCATCAGTGTGGTAAATGCTCTAAAAACATAACTCCAACTCTACTTGTCAGGTTGCCAAGTAACTCTTTCACCTGCTCCCCCTGTGTATATATGTATCTCCCCACATATTCTCATAGACATTTCTCTGTGTTCCCTTCCAAGAGCAATCCAACTACGCAGCCACTCCTTGCGGAGCTACTATCAGTTAGTGAAAGCTTTGAAAAATCAAGGTCATGAACTCGATGTGTGGACTTATTCAGGTTATCAATACCCATTAAACAGAAGAATTTAGCTGAACTAGAGAACTGTGCTTTTTCTGTCTTCTGTTGCTGATCAAGTAAGTTATATTACCCTACATTACCTACTGTCTGCTTTTCCTACACTGGTGCGTGGTCATATACAATTATGGCCAATTTCTCACATGACAAACAAATACTGAAAAGTTTCATGAAATTTCATGTTACCAATACCGAGAGTAACTGCTAGATAAAGGCTTGAGAAAGCTACTGAGAAATAGAGTTTCAAGAACTTTTGAGCTTGAATATCACTTGTAGTCCTCATATTCAATATTCAACTTTTAAATATAAATACCCTAGTGGTTCCTCAGTGCTTTCTCAGGAATATTACAATAACATATTTACTAGAAGCAAAAGGGGAAGTGAAACCAAAGCGCCTTACCTGTTTACATCCTGGTAAAACAGACAACTTTCAAAGTTTTTATGTGCAGAGTATTAAATCACTAAGATATGTCCTTTGTTATCATGTACATTTCACTGTGCTAACATTACTTATTAGATTCTCTTTCAATTGCTTCAAAAAAGGTGTGAATATATTATAGAGAGCTATGAACAAAGAAAACCAAAACCTGAGAAGGGACAATGACAGGTAAAGTATTTCCTTTAGGATAAATAACTCATTGTAAATATCCTTAAGATACAGACCAAACACTCAGTTTAAGGAAAAGAGGAACATACCTGTGAAAAGCCAATCACTTCTCCATTTTCGTCGAGCACATTAAAGTTAATGATTGGACCCTGGACATCTGGATTGCTGAAATTGGTGTCACTGTAAATACGTACTACAGGTGCCCCATTGGCATATTTTAAGGTAGACAGAACAGTATAGGTGTAGTGAGCCAGTGCAAAGGTATGTTGTTTTATTTTCTCCATTCCACCTGCAAAATAAAAGTGCGTGTACATATCAGATGCCTTATTTTCACGCAAATGTTACAAAAATAAAAAATAAAAAAGGTAGATTTTTAAGGACAGTGTAACTGGAAGGCAACTAGCACAAAACTAGTATGTTTGTGTTCTTTTAAATTAATATATAATTTGAAAATATTTCTCTCTGCCTACAAAAACTCCTGTTGTGTTATTTATCTACAATTAATCTACTACAGAAATCTAAAGTTACACTGAAATGGATTCATGTGCATTACAACACTGATAGTTTCAGCATATATAAATCACTAAAATCTTCTTGAACAATTAATTTGAAAAGCAGGTTTTGCTCCAGATTTCACTCTGCAGATTGCAGGAAAGAGATATCAACCCTTATGCAGCACAGAAAGCAAACTGTTATGTCTAAGATAAAAATAATAAAATTCTAAAAAAAAAGATAAAATACAAGTCTCAGACCACAAGCAATTAATCAAATATTGAAAAAATATTCTTCTAAGCCCATTCCTAAGGATGTTGTGAACGCCTCACTGACTGCACCCATGCTATATAGGTATTTGCTCTAGAGAAGTTTTCCAGAGATATTTTCATGCAACTTGGTCTGGAAAAAGCAAAAAGAAAGCATATACTGCCATTCTTTGCTTTTTTATTTTTTCTACATTGAGCAGTTTGGAAAAGGACTGCACAGATTTCCTGACAGATGGAGACCTCTGCTACATCTCTGCTTTCTGGGAGAGTTGTGTCTCTGTTAGATGTCCCAATCAAAATGCTTTCTCATTCTCAGATATGCCATGGGATGAAGTACCATGGTCGTACATGATTTCCAGAATATTTTAATTGGCCACAGGAAGCTAAAACATAAACTTATATACAAAACAAGTAATTCCAGGAGAATACATCTAATCTGAAAGGATGAGGCATGTTGTTATATTAACCAGATGAAGCCACTGACAAGAGAACAGCTACTGGGTAGGAAAGTAAAGATCTTACAAGTAGAAGTATAACAATATGATTTATTTAACAGTAATTTATCCACACAAGACAAGTGCGAGTAATTTCCAAGTAAGAACTGAAACCCAATGGATTTGCATCTTTTTGATAGATAATTAGACAACAACAACATGATCTCAAACTATTTTAAGCAACACAGGCAGATTTCTGTAGCCTAATGTTAAATACAATCAACTCTCTACTGAAGACAGCTGAAGTTTCAGCTGAAAACCCAGAGACGTTTCAATTTCTCACATTATTTGTTGCAGTATGATGGACCCACATTATATGGAAAAAAATACATATTTTTTCTTCAAAAGCCTTATGAAGCGGAATAGTATTTTTCTGCCTTGGTTTAGACCCAGAGAATTTTCTGTAATGAAGAGTATCATATTTGAAGTACATGATACATTAAATGACGCTTGACATTTTCTTTTAATTTCTTTTTTAAACTATGTAACTCGCACTAACATGCATACCATTTTTATACCTGAAAAACATTTCTATATCTGAATATCTGGAAACTTCTACTGTTTGATGTAATTTCCATTGAACAGAAATCCTGTAATCTGCTTGTTGACTTCTGTACATTTACTTGTAAAAGTCATACATTTGGATGTATAGGAGGGAAAGAATAAGACATCTTTCTGTTGACGTACAGAAAGATTACAGCAACTTCTGTTATTTCACTCTTCTTGAAATTTCTGTATTGTGTGCCATCTCCTTAAGGTAAGTAAAAACAACCGAGAGTGAAAGCACAAGAACAAATTAGTTATGAGGAAGAAATGTATACTTTTGGTAGTAAAGAATAATGAAGAGGGATAAGATATTTAATGAGAATCTAACTCATGAAGCTCTTTCAAGGACCACTGCCAGAAGCTAATCAGTACAATTTCTAGACGTTAGCCACAGTAAACTTGGCAGGCATCTCTAGAACACTTTGGTCCAAAAGACAATTTGTATTTTCATCATCTTTGAGAAGAAAAGATTTGTCTAAGTAAGAGTCCTAGTCATTGTTTGGCAGAAGTTGAGAGTGTTGAAATGAAAATAAATAAATAAATAAATAACAACACAAAAAAGGCTGTTTCCCAGCAATTGCCAGAAAGTAACTGTCTTAAGAGAAGTGACTGCCTTGTCAGCTTCTGAGATGTCTGTAATCTCCTGATTTAGAGCTTTTCCAAATTGGCAGGAATCTTTTAATGGAAGATTAAACTACTGTCATCGTGTCTTGTTGAAGAAATCTCTTATTCAGAAATTTCAGTCTCTCATTCACAGCAATCATCCTGCTATCATTTCTATATTGTTTTCAGCCATTCTTTTTTAAAGTTGCTTAATCACATTTCCTTGTTCATTAGTGAGAAGCTGATGAGCCTCTTCATTATTTATTCTGACAAATACAAATGCAGTACCCTGCAGTTGCTTTGCTGCCCCATGATTGGAGAGAGGAAGCGGTGTTGCCAGGGTCCCATATTTTTAAGCAGCAGAATAGGTTGTGATTAGGTTTGCAGCGTCAAAAGCCCTGTGAAACAAATGCCAGCAATATGAAGTTTGTTCTGACAGAAAAAGGGGGATTTAGAAAATAGTTGTGATTTATTTTTATTTTGCTCAATGAAATGATCTGTACTATCTCCAGCGTAAATTCTGTGCTTACCTCATCTCCCTCCATCCACTAGGAAAAGGAATATGAGGAAAATAAAAACAGACAGAACAAATCTTTGGTCTCCAGCGTGATCTAAGGACTTGCATTATTGCATATAGCCTCACATTTAGGATGACAAAAGTTCAACTCATTGCTTAACTGAGCCTGTGTGAGGTAAATGAGAAGGCAATATCATGGCTTACTTGCCATTGATTAGCATACTGCATTCCTGCATTTCTTCTGCCATGTACACTGAAATCTGGTTTTATATCCAATTCCTTAGCTTTGAATACCTTGGAGACTTCCTGAGCCGCCTGTCTGGGGCTAAAAGCAGTAGCACACCTTAAGCCTGGAAGGACTTAAGTCTTGGATAAGACATCCCAATTTCAACTTGAAAAGGTGAAAGAAGGACTCAAGTGCTTTGACTCCCTATCACTTTACAGATGTTACACCTTACCACTGCATTGTTTTACTAAGATGACCTGCATCTAGTTGCTCCTAAAATTATTTTAAATAAAGAACAATTTATGAGCTCATTATTTTGGATCAGAATGAAATCAGACATAGTCTAGAGTACATCAGATGAAGTCTATCTAACATTATTTACTCTATTTATGTGTAGGCACAAAACCAGCACCACGGACGCTCACAATGCACAATTTGCATTTAATAATGACTTCTTCCTTGATATAAATCTAAGGACTTTGCTGTATAAATATGAACTCCTACATTTCTGTGGTTTAATATACCTCTTATTACTGTGTCCCTGTGTGAATGTTTTGACTTTATATCAAGCCAGACAGGATGGTATCATTAATTCTCTTCCCAGTAACACATCAGTTTTCACATTATTTATTGCCATAATGAATGCCATATATTTCGCAGCAGCCAAGTTACCGAGCAGAAGAGATTGACAAAAAAAGCTTTTAATTCTGTGCACAAACTTCCTTGCCAAAGCATTCTATTTAACCTATGAAGATGTTATTAAGCCTAACATTACTGATGCACATTCACAGACTACAGTATCCAGACAGGTTAGCACCATCTCAGACCTACCATTAAACTGTTCTTCAGTTTGGGTATTGACACCGAAAATAGTACTGCGCCAGTGTGGACAATTCAGAATGCCAAGGATCCCCTTCTGCATATTTTGGTACACTGTGGTACTTTTCATGCTAGCTAGTCACTAGTACAAACAGTGTAGCAGGTGGCAGTAATGTGGAGAGCGCATTATACTTGCTGTGCTCATTATGTTTTCTCACAGCGTACTTCTTCATATGGATCAAAACTACACCTATACTGATGTCTTCATCACAACCTCAGTGGACTTTTCACCAGATCTTGCTGCCCATTAAATGTTTTGACCCTTTTTTGAAGGCTAAACAAAAATGTTTCGGTTCTTCTAAATGTAATCAGAGAATAAATGTCCAGTAAATATTTCTATCAGAGTTGCTTGCCTTTAAAGGCACTTCCCAAATATGTCTTATCTGTTCAAAGACAGACCAGTTCATTCAAATCAGTGAAGACTTATTTCTTGGAAAAGGCCAAGTGTGGTAACTGCTGAGATCCCATTCTGTTAAAACTCAGCCAGGGAGGAGATGAGAACATACTAATAAATTGCTTTTCCCCACTTTTCTTTTTCTTTTTTCTTTTTGGAAATTGGAGAAGTCAAAAAGGAGAAGTCTCCAGGTCTCACTCATTTAGCTGACATCTGCATGGTACTCTGAATTCAATAGTGGCCTGTCAGTAGATTGCCAGAAACAATTCAGAACTCAAGATCAGGTTTAATACTCCAAAAAGATTAATTCTAGATTAGAATGAAAGTATTTGAAGTCTCAGAAAACAAATGTGAAATATAGTGTATTTAATTCAGAAACGTGAACATGGGCAGAGTAGTAGAAGTATACACTTCCATTCTCTCTTTGATCTAACAAGCTATTATACCTAAAATAAATTAGCAATATTTAGAGAAGAAAAAACAGACTTAACAATTTTATTCCAAGCAAATTTGATACAAGATTTGGAAGTCAACAGAAATTTCTTCTTCTTTCCTCTATTAAACTGTCTACCTGGTATCCTTCCACTTTCTAAGCTCTCACTGCTGCAGCAGTGACAAGGAACAAGTTTGCTAAGTAACAAAACTGACTGAGAGAGAATGATGTTCCTTACCTTTCTTAGGTATGCACAGGAAAGTGCCCTAATACTGGGCAGTACACAAATAAATTTTCAGCATCAGCTGTTTCATAGTGCTTGCATGTGTGCATACTCTTATTTATAGGGACTGTAGGACAGTTTAATTCTCTGAAAGGGTAAGATAACTCACATTTAGAATAGGAAAAGAACAGTGCATTCTAACTACAATATGCACAATTCTCACCAAGGTACTCTAAATCCACTGCCTGGCTTACCTGATGATAACTTGTATTTGTATTATCTCTGTCTTATTATCTGTCTGTTACATGCAAAATATAATAAGATTGTATTATTTCCAGTAGAATTTCATCTAATCAGAGAAATAAGAGACATGCAGATGTCCAGAAAGTATTCAGTATAGAAGGGTTCAGATTTTGTATCACATAAACGGCAAATTTTTAATGGCACACGTTACAGAATGGCAAACAATCTCCTCTCTGAAACAACCAGAATTTCAGTAGCTCAGATGTTCAAATGTTAGTTTTTCCTGAAAGAACTGTAAACAGATAGGCATATGTCAATGTCTGTAAAAGACTTCAAATAAAGAGATTAAGATAAAGCAGAAATTGAGCCTCTAGAATGAAAGTTCTGGTGCTTAAGGCTGCACTCAGAAACCTCTGTGATATGCATCCAAATACATTTCTTCTCTCTCCTATTATGAGAAAATAAATAATGAAGACAAAAAGAAGGCAGCCATAAATCAAATATGCTGTTATTTTTCCAATTTGCTGTGAAAAAAAACCAAAACCAAAAACCAAAAAATGAAAAACATAGTTGAAACTTAAGTGAACAAATTCCCTGATACCCCCATAAATCCAAACTCACATATATCTTTGGATTAGAAAAAAATCAATGTGATTCATTATTCTTCAGCATTACCTAACAGACAGTAATGAGGTAGAGAAATGATGAGCTGATATCTCATCAAACCAATGAGCAGAGAATGAAACCAAGATGTAGGCACCGCCTAATAAATCCCAAACAAGACAGATCACCATGTGGAGTCTGTGAGTCAATGTGCTAGTGAAGTTGTGGAAACTGTAAATCCTGTCAAACAGTTGGACTACTTCCCTTCCTCCAAGAAGCTTTCATTTTCTATGTGTATAACTGAATGTCTCTGACTGAAGTCTGTCATCTATTTGTTCTCCCACAACATCTCTTGAGAATGAATTGGGTAATGACAGTTTCATATATCTCCTTTGCAAACAGTATATTCTAACCAGCACTGGATTTCAGCAATTCCACTACAAACAAAACACTGCAAACATGAAAACAAAGTACTCATATGACGATCCAAACTTCTACCCTTGAAGTGCAACCCTGAAATGTGATAAGAAACCTCGATCACTTCTCTAGAAGGACTCCTACATTCATTAGTAAGACTACTAATTATACACATTGCTGCTGGATGTTTTTTCTGAATTATGAGAATAGCTGTCTAGTTTTGGCCACATCTGACTGCCACCTTTTTCTCAGAGTGAAGAGCAGCAAAGGCCTAGGGGAAAGATACATGAACTTCTTAAGCAGACACTGTTGACAATTTAAAGATTAAATAAACAGAATATGAATTAAAAATACATGAAAATGAGCATACAGCAACTAAAGTTGTCTAAGAGCAACTAAAAATTACTTTTGAAAATGTAATAAGGATGTAAGAGCCCATTGTGACACTTTGATACATTGACACTTCCTTGGAATCAACAGAAAGGAGCTCTTGTAATATCATTTCAATATTGGCCATAAAAGTTAGCAATTCTAGTTCATTAAAACTCTACATAAAGCACTCTAAATGGCGTATCAGCAAATTCATAAACCCATCCATCATTCACACTCACAGAAAATGTATAAGGCATGGAAAGACTGCAAAACCCTTATTCACACTGACTCACATGAACAGTTCAATCAACTTGATCTATAAAATATGTGTAATAAAAATTGATTCTAGGAATGCAAAGTGGGGTGGATCATGACCCTTTCTACAAATGAGGTTACTACGTTTTGTGAGCAAGAAGAAAAATGTGTCCCTAAATGTAAGCAGTCAGGACAAAGAAGGTGATTCTGCTTCTCTGCTCTCATGAGGTCCCACCTGCAGTACTGTGCTTAGCTTTGGGGTCTCAGAGTAAGAAAGACATAGATCTGTTGGAGCAGGTCCAGAGGAGGCCATGAAGATGATCAGAAGGCAGGAGCACCTCTCCTATAAACAACAGTTGAGGGAGCTGGGCTTGTTCAGCCAGGAGAAGAGAAGGACCCAGGGAGATCTCACTGCAGCCTTTCAGCACCTAAAGGGAGCCTATAAGAAACATGGAGAGGGACCCTTTTATCAGGAAGAGTAGTGATAGGACAGGGAATATGGTTATAAACTGAAAGACAGTAGATTTATAATAGATACAAGGAAGAAATTCTTCATGATGAGGGTGGTGAGGCACTGGAACAGGAATTGTTCAAGGCCAGGTTGGAGGGGGCTGAGGCAACCTAATCTAATGGCTGGCAATCCATAGGACGGAGGTTGGAACTAGGAGATCTTAAACGTTTCTTTGAACCCAGGATGTTCTATGATCTTACGATTTTCACTTCCAAAAAATGTATTTTTGCAGGTACAGATTATAACAAGATTTTATTTTTTTTAAGTTATGGCATAACAAAAAAACCCTACCAAAAATAGACAGAAAAAAAACTTCAGCCATGAAACTATTGACTGCCTCACAAAATCAGTGTCCAAGCTAAAACTTTAGATGGGCTGTAGGAACTCAGTTATGTGCTTACTGTGCACCCAAAATGGAGAGCCATGTTACACTTTCAACGCTTCTAAATCCAAGGAGAATTCAGTGGGTAATAAGGGGACCTTTTACTCCCTCAGCACTAATTCTTTGCATAATAGCTTAAATCCTTTTATTCTCCTCCTTCTCCCACACCATCTCAATAATTTAAGACTGTGGGAAGCAACTGTTTAATCCTCTATTCAGAATGTTATACTGAAACCAAACATGAAACACATATTCGGTGTTTATCTTAATGAACAGAAGGCTCTTTGATGCCCCATCTCCCACTTCTTTCAAGCAGCTAATTCATGCCCTGTTTTTATATGGTGAGGAAAGCTAGAAGTCTTTGTTCCAAATAAAATGAGCAGAACATTCTGAAAGAAGCAGCTCCTCATTTTCAAATGTCATAATGAGAAGTATTTTGCTTTTTTTAATTTCTTGGGAGTTGAATAAGAGAGAGTGTGTACATGCCAGCTGGCTGGTTCACTTTTAGTCTAGCTATTTTAATTACAGGTACAATTCAATTTAGGTTAACTGCTTGTTAGACTGAAAACTGTCTAATCATTCAAATCTGCTCCAGGTATGAGGCATTTAATTTATTGTTTGCTTTTGTTAAGAGATGACTTTTTTGAGTGCATGTGTTTTGTGGAGGGGCCCTTTTTTTTCTTGAGCTCAAACCATATTCCCAGCAGAGGAAACCATTTCAGGGTGATTTTTCAAACCAAAAAGCCAGCAGCATAAAAGATGACAGAACTGGAGAGGCTTTCTTAAGGAGGCAGAATGTTTTGCACACCTCGTGGAGGCAGTACTTAAACTGGATCTCTAGAGTGCTGGATTAGATGAACCCATAGAGGTTTCGATAAGAACAACAGAACCATCCCTGAAAGTACAAATTTATGTGATATTTGTATTTTACCACTAAAGACTTTATACCCCATGGTTTTTCTCAGTCCAACAGGACAACTTCTCCTTGTGATTCTGTCACCTGAAAGATTAAGTGCAAGAGAAGCTTGTACTATAAAAGCACGTGTATTCTCCTGGTAGCTGTTAGAAACCTGAATGTAGCACACAGGTCTGTTTTCTGTTGTATTGTAAAAGTGGCTCTGTCCTTTGCTTAATGGAGCCTGATGCACACAGTTCCTTGAAGTCAGCACAAAGAAGCTTAACTACTGCTTCTTTTCCGGCATTTTCAACTCAAAACATCTGGACTGATAATGTAAGGCAAAACTACAGTCCTGGGGATTTAGGAAACATTAAGATGGGGAGGTCATGTGTTTTCAGATCAGTAAGACTAATTCAGCATGGTCTTTACATGAAATAGTATTTAATAATTTACTTGAGTCAGGAACAACCTTCTATTCACTTCAACACAGTAGGAGGAACAGCTTTCCCACCATGCATTTAATGGTCTCCCATAAAATGCAATTCTTCCCTCAGATATCTTTTCTGGAAGACCCAGTCACCACTACTCCTTGAAGGTCTCATGAATTTCTAGAAGCCCATAAGTTTTGTTTTTCTTGATTTCCCCCCCCCTGCACAAACCAATGAAAACAAAAGCTTGCAACAAAATTAAATGGAATATAAAGAAATATTCAAATATTTTTTTCATAGGGGAAAACCCTCTCCCTCAGTGTCAAGAGAATTCTATAAATCATTCCACAAAAACAGACAAGTTCTGTCTTGTCTCCCTAAGATGGCAGATCCCAGACAAAAGCCTTACCGGGACATAAACCTATTTTCTTTCAAAGCTCACCACACTGATATCAAAGGAAGAACAGATTATCAAATGCTCAGACTATTCTAGTGGTTTGATTCTTACCTTTCTATATGTTTTCCATCAGTGATTCCCTTAGCATAACATTTCTAGAATCTCTCTGTAGATGAAACACTGTGGTGCCCAAGGCAACATATTGATTTCCATTCCAGGTTTTCCCTGCCCATTGAGTTGGACGTGTTCCTACTTTTGCTCTGGCGATCTCTAACCCAGGGCTGTGGCTGTCAGGGCATGAAGCAGTGGGGATGCTGTATGTCTGCTCCTTGCATATCACTCTTACTGATGCTAAGAAGAGCTTGTTCATCACAGCAATACAGGAAATATCACAGGTTTATTTAAATAGACCAAGAAATTATACACTGAAAAAGTTCCTAGTCAGTGAATACTAAGGAGCGATTTTTACTAGGGATGAAATAAGAAAAAATACATTCATTTTTTCCATTTTGCATCCGTAACCATCAGAAATATTCACAGTTGGTAAAATAAGCTCTACCATTAATATATCAAGTTTTTCCTTAATGAAATTTTGGATTTCCTGATATTCATAATTTTGTAATGCTTTAGCTTCTATTTTGCATTCTCAGACTCGGTCTCTGCTGGGTAATGTTGTTACAATAATAAATACCATGGAAGAAACAGACAGAGTCATTCATGAGATAGAGGCAATACAGCAGCTACAATGAATTCTAAGAACTGCTTTGACATTTTTGTGATTTGATGCCTTAATCATAAGGAAGCACACAGTCAATACTGAAAAGCACTCAGGATTCTTGGGCCTCATCCTAAGCTGAATTATACTGGGACGTGCCCCAAGCTTTCTTAGGCAAATGTTGTTTTAATAAATGTTTGGATTAACACCACAAGCTAAGCAGTTCAAGAACCTTTGAATTCTTCAGTCTTTTACTGCCACTTTTGTCAATACACTGCCAAGGTCACAGCATTAACTCTTCTCCACATCCCCTGCTGCTCCTGTGGGGTATGCTTACCTTTATATGGCTATTTTTTTTTCTGCCTGAATTTGGCAGGCCCACATCTCTTGAAGTTAATGGCAAGCTATGTGACACAGTGAGATGTGTGAACACACACAGTATTTCACACACTGTGAAAGGAAGAACTTTGCCATAACACTGTACACTCTCAACAAACAGATTTGACCAACGATGTTACTGTCCCAGTTTAACTTCTCAAGTGTTCATTCAACAACACAAGATACCACCACGTCTTAAAATACAGCCTCTGCTGTGGGAAACTCAGCAGTAACCTCTATAAGCCTGCACTAAAGACTGAACATCTCTAATTTTGTAAGAAAAGGGTAGGTATGTTCATCAGTTGCAAGTTCAGTATGCAGATACTAAAAAGAAGACTGGAAAATAAATTTGAAATAGAAAAAATGAATATTATAAAGTATTTGACTTTATCTTTTACTTCCTTCTAATGACTGTGACTAGTATGCTTCATACAGAATTAGCCTCTCTTGGTATTACATCAGTTGTGATAAGCTGTGACACCATAAATCAGTTAGAATCTGTGCTTCAGAGCCAGTTCAAAAGAACTGAGGTATTTCAAGACATGAGTAATTCTCATCTCTACCATGTGCTGTCTCATGCTGTAAATCAAGATCTGCAGCAAACCGAGAAGCTGCCTCTTACAAAGACTTACTGCAGACAGGGTTAAAGAAAACACTGAGTCAAGCAAGGTATCAGTGAAGGACAAGTACTGCCGGCTCAGAGGGGGGCTGCTGTCAAGGAGAAGTGAGGCTGAAGGCACTCAGTAAGCCCTGGCCTCCTAGCAGGGTAACCCCCAGAACACCTGAGCTCAGCACAAGTGAGGGAAGAGAAGTGTGGGCTCCTGCTGGTGTGTTAGTGAGGGATTCTGCTGGCATGGCGTGAACATAAACACAAAATGGCTTAAATAGGATTTTCCCCAGCATTTCTATTTCAGATGTTTTTAACAAGAGCAAATATACTAAAAGAAAAGTCCAGATCAAGGCACCACTTACAAAGTTCCCTTTCTAGGTGAGGAAGAGAAGGCAAGATGGCAGCAGCTCCCTCTGGCCAAACACTTCCACTCACAAGAGGGCATGGCAATCCCAGGTTCACTTTTCTCTTCCCTTGAGAGTCATCACACTTCAGTTGATCACCAAATATAACATTTAGATGTTACATTTCACTTCCTAGTTTCCTCAGCTCTTAAGCTTTTGAATGTTTCTTCTTACATCATGACTATGCTACTGCTGTTCAGGCTGATCCATGAGATCTATTTCATCTCCACATGATTTAAGAAGTTACAGAACACTGTCAGGGAGGGCAAACTTGGAAATACAGATCCTTTTGTGTTTTCTAGCTATTATATATTATCTGCTATATGTGCTGATATTTGCCAAAGACACCTAGAATGAAAACAAAGCTCCCTTTCATTTTTTGAAAAATGTAAATATGCAGATTATAGACTTGGCTTTACCAAGGAATAGAGGAATTTAAGGAAATAAATACACAGACAGTCCTTGTTACTTTCTTTCATTCTTGTCCCACCAATGAGAGGTGCAGTCGTTATACTATAAATGAAAATTATGACCATGAAAAGAGCTGCATATTTAAAGCATTATGAAATAATAATCTTTAGAAATAGTCTAGATGGCAACTATGCCCCACAGTCACTCGGCGTTATTACTGTCAGCAAAGAAAGTTGACACAGGCTTAGCTGAATGACCTTTAGCTACAGAGATGCAGTACAACGTGAGATCTGCAAATTCTGTAACATGAAGCAAAAAATTTGTTTTATTATCTTGTTTTTCATTCAAAACAAGAATTCCTTCAATTACAAAAAATTGACTGTTAAAACATGCTTTTAAATTTTTGATTTACTGAACAGTCTAGTAACACAAGATTCAAATGAATAACAGCACTGGATATTTACAATTAGCCAAGACAATTCCTGAGGCAGTCTGAAGTAGTAGCAATGGAGTAGTCAGAGTTTATTCTGGGCACTGATATTCTTAATTCTCCTTGTTTATGCACGTGTCTTCAGCACATTACAGGACTTAATAACCGGTCACGAAAAGTGAACACAATTGTTCCCCTCAATACACATGGTTTTATTTATAATTTAGAAAGAAGCAACTGTCTTGTAGTCATTAAAAGTTGATTAGTCTCCCATATCTATAAAACTTTCTAAAACAAAGAATAACAAAGGAATCTCAAAATACATTTGTAACTAATAGATGTTCATCTAGTACTGTTTTCTTTTCCATCTTGAAGGATGATTAACTCTGTACGTGAGTCAATTTGAATGCCTTTTGACACTGACTCCACCTTTGGAACCATTGCCTGGACTGGGTCTCTCTAACCAAACAGATGAGAGCCCTGTTTCACAGTTGAAATAACTCAATCCTTTTAAAGATTATTATTGAGCTTACTTTTTTTTATGAAGTAGTTATACACTTCAGAATTGAACTAACCTAGAAGAGATACTACAGGCTGATCATCCTTCTGGTATTTCCTGAATCAATCCTCCTGGACAGACCAGGCCTCTGGTGGTCTTTACTCGATAGAAGAGAATCTTACAGGATCTGGATCACATTACTGTGGTAGTTCTTGAGAGATATAAAACACTTAATTCAAAGCAGCAGCTACCTTTATACTGATCAGGACTGCAGTGATTAATTAAACTGCTCAAATATTTGACTACAAACCTAAGAGGAAAACTTGGATAATTAAGAAGTGTGAATTTAAATGCACGGGAAATGTATACAAGCACTTCAGGTATCAAACATTAATGTGGGTGCATTTCATGCCGAACTAGTAGATTCATTTACCTCCTTGAAATTCATCTGACTTCTTGCATATGGCAGGATATGGGAGAAAAACAATAAGTAATGGATCTGTCTTGATTCATTTTATGAGCACAGGAATAATAAAACAATATTTTGTAGGTCCCAATCAAACTCTTTTAGTGGAATTCTATGCAATTTTCCGAGGACCTCCACAGTCATTTTTTAAGAGCTCAAGAACATGTTCGATGTTTAACATTATGGAATTTCATACTTACTTGAGTAGTTTTCAACAAGGAAATGTTACTAAATCATTGAAACCAAAAAACAACTACTAGTCCATCAGATTTGGTGTGTAGCTCTATTCCAGGGCGTCCTGGCATGACACTGTGCTCTCAGAGGAAGCATTTATCAGACAAGATTAGCCTGGATGGTGTCATTGCATCTCATTTTCTTTTCATTGTATTTCCCACTATGACACTCACTACAGAGCTTTCTCAAATGTGAAAGCATCAGTATCACAATGGAGAGAGATCAGAAAGATGCAGGATAAGCTGGTGTTCTGTGGCCATGGAAGACAGTCAACTTGAACACCCCAGGAAAGACAAAGCAATACTGGCAGCTACATAGCAAGTCCTTTTTCAGCGCATTGCTGAAACTTCAGCGATCTGGAACTGGTCTGGGAGTTTCTTTACTCTGGTCAGCAATTTTGCCTTTACTTGTCTTCTCACCTTCTTTTAAGACCAGAGTATCAGAATGCTTAGCATGTGACATAGCTCTCACTCTGTATTCTTTTTGACAGTACTGTGTTCTTGAAATTGAAAAGTTGGAACACTTCAGCTGCCTTGAACACAGAATTGTAAAGACAAAATGAAGGTAATATAATTTGAAGGGCCAAAAACATTATATCATTATAGTCCTGCCCACACTTGTCTCATCCATAAGGTCAAATCAATCAATCAAAAAAGTTTACTTTTTGACAAGTATTGTCACATATACCCAATACAGCCCTTCCTTTTTTCATTCCTTTACCAGAATGATGCTGTGTATGATTTACTATAAAATCCTAGATCCTTCTCTATCAGAGCAGATAACAAGACATTTTGGTAGCAAGACAGCATCTTGATTATTTCTGACTAAAAGACTCATGAAAACTCACTTAGTTCAATAGCCAAAGTCTGCAATCATAGTCTTTATTTTCTTCTGCAACCTACAAAACTTTGACCCAACTCATATCCACCTTTCCTTCTAACATATAATGAGCTTTAACATGACACATTAATTTGTTTCCTACATCTTACCCTACTCCTTATCTACCCTCATTTCCATCACATTTTATGGATAATGAATATGGATATATAGGGTACGTTTACAATTTTATCTGAAGACATTCAGACAGAAGCTAAACACATCACTACTCTGCTGTTTTTGATTTTTGACTATGCTGACGTTAGTTTCCTCTACAGATTTTGTCCCTTGATCTATACACACAGAAAAGACAAATGTGTGTGTCAAGGGCATCAGGAAGCTTAACATCAGCTATGAGTAAGCCAGGTTCATCAGTAATGTATTCAGAGCTTATTAAAACTGACAGGATCCTCTGCAGCTGTAAAGCTCTCCTGCAGTAATCAGCAAGAACATCCTTTGCTACCCTAACATACACGTTGCTGAAATGACGACCAACCTTTTCAAAATGTTCTGAAATGCTACCATTCTAACTGAATGTGCCCAACTCTGATTATTTCTTTATTTATTTTACTTTGCAGTAGCAACAGTGAGTATTTGACCCAAAGACAGAGGCCAGATCTGCCTGTTTCACAGAGCTGCTTGTTGAGCAGACATTTATTTAAAACTCTTCCTGTCAGAACAGAATGATCTATTAGTACCACAAAATGGCACAATGCCCAGAGACAGACTTTCAGAATTTCTGCTTTCATGAACAGAAAGATTTTCAAGACTGATTTATGAAACAGAGAGTAAAATATATCTTACAAACCTCTTAGCACAGACATAAAAATATATTGCTTTTAAACACCTATGATGTTATTCAATTAATGGATTGGTATTGCTACTCTCAATTTATAAATTCCAATTTATAAAGCTCTGAGCCTCTTTCTTCTACCTTTAGTTTATTCCCTTCTTGTTCTCATGCTCCCTCTCCTTTTAACTTCCATCTTTGATAGATTATTAAAGAAAATCAGGAATGTTCTCTGGCAGTTACATGGAACTGTATTTTAAATAATGTATTCACTTTTTCCCTTAGAGCTGAGTTGCAGATACACAGAACTTGGAACGCTCTAAGAACATGCTCATTTTTGTCAAAAAGCAATTAAATAAAATTCTATTTTAGTAATATAATTGGAAGATGGCATTCTACTTCTTAAGAAATTAGCACAGTGATATTTTTCAAATACTGTATCAGGAAGGTAATGGAAGAACCCATACCTCCCACCTAATATAACATCAAATAAATGTCTATTTCAAATAAATTCAAATACCTACATATTTCTATACAGTCAATTTTTTCCTAAACACTGAAATGCACAATGTTTTAAGTTGAATATACAAAATACAACAAACTAAATAGCAAATATCATGTCTAGATGTCTTGACAGAATAATTTTTAGACTTTTTAATGTACACTGTTATATATGAATAAACAGGTTTCAGTAAAACAGATGTCCAATGAGACAAATCTCCAGGGAAAATTATAATCAGCTCTAGCTTTTCCTCCCTCCCGGTCTGTTTGTTTATTCCAAAGGCTGAACAAATAAAAGGGGAGAAAGCCGATTTATTTTTATTTTTACAACCATATTCAGAAACCTATACTTTTAGGATAAAGAGTATAGCATGTGAGGCTCAATTAATTTTTAGACATCTGCAACAGCATTTGCAACTTTTTGGTTTTAAGGAAGTATCCAGGACCTTAAAATTACTTATTCTCTAGAAATAGCTCAAATCTGGCTTTATTTTACAGTATTTCTCTTTCTCTTTTACAACACAAGTCTTGTGTTTATTAAGAGATAATAATGTCTCTATGTCAAAGACAAATTCAACTGACTCCTGGAAATGAGATGTAGCATCCTCAAAACAGCACTGTAGAAAAAAATCTGATGTGGCTGGTCCATAGATACACACACCAACACAGAAATTCATGGCAATCAATAAAAATATGTTAAAAAAAACGTAATGAAAACCTTAAGGAGCATATAATGAACAAAAAATGGAAAAAGTTTTCTTAGTGAGATTTAGTAAAGAAAGGATAATTTAGAAATTCATTTTCTGGTGTGTACATTTAGAGATGATCTGCCACAGTCTAGAGAAGGTTTGCATTGTATTCTTAAGGCTTCCCACAGTACAACTTGCACTGTTACACATTCTGCCAACAGTACCTCTCTTCCTCTCAAGTCTTTCCATCTCCTTCTCTACCAATTCTGTTCTCTTATTCATCTTTTCCAGACATTTTATGTACCAGCAGTGTGAGGCTGCTTTACTTCTGCTACTAGTACAGCATGAACGATATCCACAGATCACCTTCTCCCTGAACCTCACAACCATTTTATGCATAAAACCATCGAAACCAGAGTTCGACACCCTGCAAAACCAAGTCCACTCATGTAAGTACCAGTGTGTTCATTGTTGTAGGCCCAAAGATGTCTCTCATAAGTCTCCTGGTTAACTCCTAAAATAAACGTTTGCCAGTATTCATTTTTCCCTGTTAAACCTTCAAACCCTGCTGGAAGGATGGACCATGCAGTACTATTTACCTCATATATTCAAAATACAATTGAATTATAAAAAAAATAAAATAAATAATAAAAAAAATCATACTCAAGTTTTCAAACAGATAGGGGTTAAAAGTAGTGACTGTGTGGGTTCAAAAATCACTTTTTCAAGCTCAAGTGCTATCAATCTATGAGAAATCCATCTGTCACATTTAACCTTATCTTCTGCTGCACTTATAAAAATTTCTTAACACGCACACAAACACTCTAAACTCACTCAAAATGCAGGCTATTAATTTATTAAGTTACTTATGGAGATTTTGTTGCATTCCTTCATTAATTTTCCCTTGTCTGTATTTCCTATACATACCTGAGTTTTCTTATTTCTGCGTTGCTAAAACTGCGTATTTGCACATCGCAGAAATTTCAAGGATTACTTGTGAAGTTACTTTTGAGATGCTTGTCTTGTGGGCAAATACACAGAAAAAATTACTAGTATTACAAATCTAGTAAGATTTCAGAACCTTTTAGTTGACCTTTAAAGTTACCAATATGCTATCACAATGCTTCTGGAAGTGGACAATTACTTAAAAAAAAAAAAAAAAAAAAGTAATCAGGAAATGTATATTCCAGTGTGGTTGTGTGAGAAATTAAACAAATACTGATGCACTGCAGAACTCAGGCATTTCAGTCCTCAGGGCTTGTTGCAACATCTTGGCTTCTGCTTTCTGAAAATTGGTAGCTTATGTTTTTAGGGATTTTTTAAAAACAATGAATTGGAAAACCAAATTAAAAAACAGTAATGATATCAGTCACATGATGATAAAATGAAGCTTTAAGGAAAATGTTATCTAAGATTTGTGTGCATGGTCCCATGAAATGTACCTGGAGGAATGCTCTTCTTGTGCTGTCTAGCAAACAGAGAGAAGCAATGCTGAAAAGGGAAATTAAACATTTATGGGGAAAAAGATGAATGAGCTTTGAAAAAATTATACTAATGCTGTGCCATTTACCAGGGTTTTGGAGGAATCTTGAGGCTTTGATTAGCTCGTTACGCAGTTTCTCCCCAGTATTGGTGAGGTAGCTTACATTTTGCATCTAGCTTTCTTCAGACAGTTTGGTCAAACCTAGATTTTGTTCTTCTGCTTACAAAGGTTTTATTCAAACACTTTTGCAGATGGTCATGACTTGAGTTAAAAAACAAACAAACAATAAAACACAACCTAAAATTATGTAAGAAAATCAGTTCTAGGTCGTATTTCTACCACAAATACTTTGCCAGTATTTTATACTGTTTCTATAACAGAACAGGCAACTTAGCCCAATTTACTGCATATTTGCAATATAAAAAATGTATTCAAGTAAAACAACAACAACAACAAAACAACATTGTGTGCTCCTAAACTGAGATAAAGAGCAATTTTGAATTTCAGAGGATATTTTTATTATCTCTAAGCAGATGACAGCTACTGCCAGGTATAAGCACTATCTTTCTTCCTCCACTCCAGCCTTCAGTCATCTTTAACTTTTCTGAGCTTTGAAATGAAGATGTTCTTAATACCACAGAAAGAGGCTTTGCATATGAAACGAATGATTAAACTCACATGAGATACATCCATTTTGGAGATGAGGGATTGCATGAAAGAAAGACACACTGTGATCTTTCCCTTCTTGTCACTTTCATATTAAAACAAACACTGCATCATTATTGGAAACGGTTTGTCCAAGGTCACTGGATTGTTCAGCACTTAAGAGTTGGCAGCCCATCACAGGCAGGAATGGCATCTCTAATCAGTATTGATGCTGGCAGACTCCACCCTTGCTAATGCCACTTGCTCCATCAGCCAGTTCCTGGCTTGTGACAGGCAAACCTAATTATTCTGTGGGCTGTGCCTCAGAACTGCATTAGAAGGGAGCTGTTTGATGCTAGACCACAAATAAGCACCAAATGGTGTCTTGTCTATTACAGAACAAGCAAGTCAACAACTACTGCTTAATTAGGGTGAAATCTCCCTGTCCAAAGCACAACATAAATGCCAAGCCATGTGTTGGGGATCTCTAAAGGAAAATACCTCACCTCCTGCCTGAAAAACTGCCTCCTACAACCCCCTAACATAGCTCCCTCTTGGATGATGCTAATCCCATGTTCAGTATATGACTGAATTATTCAGCTTCTGCTGCTACTGCACGGTAGCACTACACATGCTACAGGATGTCTCGTCGGTAGAGTTTCCACGTGCTCTGCAAACACAACAAAACATTTTTTCCCTTTCTAAAAAAATTAATTATTTCTCTTACAGGTCTGAGCTGTAACCAAAACTCCTGAAAGTGGACGCTATTCAAATGGGATTTATTAACATGAAAGAGTTTGAGTTTTCAGTTAAGTTCAGAGATGGTGCTTATTCTTTCCTATACATACATTCCATAACTTTGAAACACAGACATTTTTGATATGAAAAAGAACTCTTGTTAAAAGAGACAAACTTTACATTCATTGTCATTTTAACCGAATCTATTAAAACACATACTAATACATTCAAAAATAGGATGCTCTGAAAAAAAATTTGTAATAACTATAACATTCCATTTTTTCAAGGGAAAAGTCTTATTAGTACTACAAGATCGGAGATGTAGTGCTTTTTTTTTAAAAAAAAAAGATGCTCTTTCAATCAATGAATATGATAAATCAACACATTTGGAAAACTGAACGTATTTTATACAGAGACAACAAAGTTTGCACTGCTGAGGTTGTAGGTCTGCTAGGAACTTGTTAGCTCAAAAATCCCACACAGAAATATCTGCTCTGCCATACTGGTAGAACAGACAAAGCAGTTGACAAGTAATCTCTTATAGTTAGGCTTCTATTCAGATGTTTGACATTGATTTAAAACTTTCTTTCTGTCATGGACCAATACATAAAACGTATCTTTGTAAGTAGTGTTTGCTGAGGAAAACACTGAAAAACAATGACACAGATGAAAGTCCTTTTGTTTTGTGAAAATGTCATGGGTTGCTTCTAGCGAGAAGCTTCTTTTAGAAGAATGTGTACACATTTAAAAGAAGTACAGGCGGTGTATGCATATTTATGTAGATGCCTACACACTTTGTAATAATATCCACTTCCTCAAAAATATAAGTTTTACTTAGACTGAACTCAGTATCCCAGACTTCTTTTTTTTTTTTTACTTTTATTATGACCTATTAAATGATTTTTTTGCTTGATGAATAAAGAACTGTATTTTCCGGAAATACACGTGCTCTGAAATGAAGATATTCTGCTTACAGGATTGCAGCATCAACATCTCCCCCTTAAATTGCTTGAAAGTACAAACTTCATTAAGACTTCAGTCCTAGAGGTAATTGCCATTAACAGTTATACTCTTGTAAGAGATGCTTTACTGAAAGCCGGATAAAATCAAATCCATTGGACTGCTTAGCAATTACTGTGAAACCTCAGACTGTTTAACAGAATTTTTTTCCTTTCAGAGGTTGGGGCTTTTCTTGTTTTCATTTGGGATTCTATTTTCAGCTTATGACTCTCTTCAAACTGCTAGCACGTGTTTAAAAATGTAATAGGAAAGCTTTTATTTTCTATTAAATCCTTGATAGCTGTTTCAGGAAGGGCTAAGCCCTCAATATTTAAGATTAGTTTCAATAACCATTTTTATGATGACCATAAAAAGCTTGCAGACACCATTTCTTCCCTTGCTGCCATTCATGTATGTGCAACACAAATAGATTATTCCCCAAAATGGTATATGACTTAATGAAATAAGAAACAACTAAATTCCTCACTCTGTGCTCAAGAAAATAAATGAGAATTTTTGCAATCACTTAAATTAATCCAGATAATTCTCATACATGGCATACACACTTGAATGGACATTTTCGGTCATGTGCCAATGACCTTGTCCAGCTGCTCAGAAATGCTCCAAATCACAGAAATTGACTTAAGATTAGGTATAAAGAAAGTTTCTGATAGGTAGAAAATAATGAAATAGATCTGCTCTACAAGGCCACTTTTGGTAATTTTGGAATGTTCATGGTGACTGGGAGAGGTTCCTGAGGACTGCATGAATGCAAATATCATTCATACCTTCCAGAAGGGCAAGAATGATTCAGAGAACTACAAGCTAATTGGCCTTGCCTCAGTCCCTGGGAAGGTGATACAGAAATTGATTCTGGAAACCATTTCTAGAGACAGGAAGGACGAGAAAGCGATCTGGAGGAGTAAGCAGGGATCCATGAAGGAGAAATCATGCTTAACCAGCCTGTAGCTTACTCTTCTGCACGATGATTGATTTGATGAATAGGAGAACAGCAGTGGAAGCTCTCCACCTTAACTTTAGGAAGGTTTTCAACTGTCTCCCACGACATCCCACAGATAAGCTGATGAAGTATGGGCAAGACAAGCGGGCAGTGAAGTGGACTGAAAACAGGCTTAGGGGATTGTGATCACAACACAGTACCCAGCTGAAAGCCAGTCACTTGTGGCATACCCCAGGAATTATTAAGTCTTGTGCAAACAACTTAATAACCTGAACAAATGAACAGCATACACACTCAAGAAGTTTGCAGATGATACAACACACAGGTGTACTGCCACGCACAGGAACCTTGAGAAGCTGGAGAACTGAACAGGGGAACCTCATGAAGATCAACAGCGAGCAATGCCAAGTGCTGTGTCTGGGTAGGACTGACCACAGGACAGTGTCCAACTGACTGGAAAACAGCTTTGCAGAAAAGGATCTCGTGACTGAAGTGGCAACAATATTCAGGATGAGCCAATAATGCACTCTCATAGCAAAAGAAATCAACAGTATTAAAGGCTATGCTGCAACAATGGAGGTGATGCTTTCCTTCTCTTTTGGGCTCCTCAGTAGAAGATACATTGACTTACTGGAGTAAGTCTAGCAAAGGGCCACAAAGATGATTAAGGGACCAGAGCATTTCTAATATAAGGAGAGGCCTAAGTGAGGGTGGCTGAACACTGGAGCAGGTGAGTTTCCATCCATGGAGATAGTAAAAATTTGACTTGCAGCAGTCCAGGGCAACATGGAGACTGAATTAGACAAATTTCAGAGGTGCTTTCTCACTGCAGTTATTTTGATTCTATGATTTTCTTTGAACAAAATGAGAATTGCAGTCCATTTTCTCTAATTTTACAGTCTTAAATTTACTTAGAAAAGCTTGAGATGAAATTGTAAATGAAATATTGTCATTAAACTGATCAATCAAAATGCTTTGGAGTATTGTTTCTCACCTTTGCTGATGTGTTTATTTCTCCTATGTGAAATTACTTTAGGAATAATTTTGACTCAAAAAAAAAAACCAAACCATCTGTAACATACACTATCAGAAAGTCTAGAAATGTGTAAAGGTCTTGCCAGAAAGCCATCTGCCCTGAACTGTCTTTGTCTTCATCAAACTGAGCAACACGTTTAGTCCCCGTGTGGGTCTAGAAAAGATGTTACAGACTCATTCAATTGGTGCAAGGGAAGAAAAAAAGGCCTACTTATTCATGCTGCTTGTTCAGTTTTTAATGATACATCCATTGTTCTTTCAGTCACAGTGACTAACGGCTTTAATAACTTGTGAGCAGCCAGACTTGATTAGAACTCTCATCGTTGTATTATAAAAATCAGCCACTTTTAAGAGAAAATAGTTTCTATGGAGCTTATGAGGAATCAGAATTCCTGTAATATATAAAAAGACATTCAAATTTGAATTGCAAATATAAAGTGATGAAATTCCTGTAAAGTTAAAATGACCCCCTAACACGACTCATGCCCGTGACCGTGCATCTTCTCAATAATTCATAAATAAGCTTTAAGGAAGTA
Organism: Odontophorus gujanensis; assembly: GCA_013399175.1. Taxonomy (NCBI): domain Eukaryota; kingdom Metazoa; phylum Chordata; class Aves; order Galliformes; family Odontophoridae; genus Odontophorus; species Odontophorus gujanensis. The sequence goes on along the minus strand of VXAB01013068.1, from coordinate 143,714 downwards.
ATCATTGGGGTCACTGAAGAGATTGTACTCACTGGTCTAATAAATTGCTTTCCCATCCATAGCTACATTCTTAGAGATAACACTCAAAAATTCACCATGGTGATTTGTTCTGATTCCTGTAAAGTTCTAAAGTTACTAAAATACTACACCTCACTAATTACTTTTCTTGCTTGTACACTTTTGATCATTATTGCTGATTTAAAGGATAAAAAAGAAAGGGTTTTTCTGCAGGAAAATGTAGCTCATTTAAAGCCAAGTAAACAAAAATCTGAGACTAATAAAGTTTCTTCATTTAAAGAGGAATCTTCCTCTATGGTAGACAGAGTAACACACCTATTTTTCTCCTCGTAAATATCTCTAATCCACCAACAGCTGGACATAAACTATGCTAGCTCCAAGGTTGTAAGTAGTAATAAGTACTGTACAGCTTCAAAATCACTATACAGAAATCCCAATACCATTATTACCTCTGCTCTTTAATTTTATGTGCTCTAAGCTCAGTACTAAGTGCAGGTCATCCACGCTTGGGATTCACCTGCAAGTGCTCATTGAAACCAGTCTGAGGTTTGTTTGTTATAAACTCATTTACTAGAATAACTACTACTATGTGCAAAGTAGTGCAACATCCTGACATCAAGCAGACTTGATAAAAAGGTGAACACTGGATAAAATTGCCACGTTATTTTGAAACAGGGTCCTATCTGCAACATAATACTAAAGATTTCTTCTAGTCTGGTCACACTGATGCCTAAAGACAAAATGACTGAAAAAATCAGCAGCAATTAGAGCCACGACAAATTTCAATAAGGGTAGTTTTTGGAATTCTGGAAAGGAGGAGTTAAATCTCAGCTTTTTTCACTGTTCAAAAATGATGCCACGTGACTTCCATCAGATACTGCAAGTTAAGCCTAGCATTCCACTTAGCAGCCCCTGCTGGGACAAGTCCTCCACGGTCCTTGCAAAGTACGTTTCGTTCCATCACCCCTAACTGATGCACACAGAAAACAGACAAAATCCACAGAACAATCCATTGGTGACAGACTGCTGATGCACACCTGCACAAAATCTTCCCAGTAAAGAGCTGCATGCATACAAACCAATACAGAGGGCTCATATACCTCATAGCTGATCCTTACTGCTGCTCTTTTTTCCCCCTTAGCACCAGACCTACATGAGACCCAAACAGTTATTAAAATTTGCAGTTCATTCACAGACACATTCAAACCAGGTATTTCAGATTACATACACTCCCCATTTGGATTATGATGTTAAACAGCAGCTCTAGGTGCAAGTTAAGACCAGCAGCATCTCATAGAACACTCCTGGCAGGTCAGAAGAAAGGGAAAGTTGGGAAAGGGGTCAAGGAGTACATAGCAGCACTTTTCCCAGACATAGGCATATGCCATCCTTCCCTACTGGTTTTTGTTGTTGTTTGTTTTCATGTTTTGTATTTTTGCTGTTGCACTTAAATTATACTGTCTTATACTATCTTTGGGGTTGAAGAAAAGTTTCTGTGATATTGCTCATCTTCTCGTTTCTTTCCCCTTGGCCTCCGTAGGCTTCAGATCGCTTTTAAGTATGAGCCCAGAAGTCTGTAAAAATTGCTCCTGATTCTCTTCTGACACAAATATAAGCTAGAAGCAAGAAAAAGGTAGTCAGTGATTTTTTCAGGGAAGAATAGAAAGCTGTCCCTGAGCATCTTCTTCATCCCATGCTGTAAGGCAGATATGTATGTTTTCTTTAAATCTCAAGGCATTAACATTGCTTCGTAGCTATTCTGCCAGTTTCACTAATTGCACTTCTATTCCAATCACTTCATAAGCAGACTGTATTTATAATCTGGCTATTTATCCTAATGTTTGATGTTTCTGACTCATTTAAATACATTATGTTTGAATGCAGAAAAGTACTTTGCATGACAAATTTGAGATTTCTGCCGGAAACATTTCACTGAAATTATTTTTGCTATCCATAGGGAATAAGCCTCTACATTATTTGATTGTTATTCACATTTTGGTAATCGCATTATGAACTTCTACTAAGAAATGAAATGGCAACATGCCTTTCTTCCTCTAAGAGCAACCGTCTCCCTCCCCCTTCCAAAAGCATGGACCATGAAAGAGCATTAGAAAATTAAAAAGCCAACAGAAACAAAATGATGTATCTGTGCTTGAATATTCATTAAAACACGACACTGCTTAGTCACTGCTGGCCATTTGGATGATATACGGTGCTTAGACAAGCTTAATGCAACAGTGGGAATTCAGTCTTGTTTTCATGGGATGGGTGTATATTTTAATGGACGGATTCCTAACAGTGCTCAGCCATCCTAATTGCATTAATACTGCCAGGCCATAAACCACTTTGCATCAGTTGATGGTCTGATTTCACGTTGTAAATAAGACCACAGAGAAATAGCAACAGATTTCACTTCCGGGCATTATTCAGATCTATCTTGATATTCTTCATCCTGTCCAGCAGCTGCTCTACCTGCAATACTTCATGCTAAACATGCCTGAGTTCTCTACTGAAGTTATTTGCCTTTTGTTGTGCTTGCCCTTTGTTTAAATGTTGTTACACTCTCCTATCCCAGAGACTTCATCTAGCAGTTCCCGTATCGGCAGAAAATTCACCACAGTTTATTTCAGCCTGTATAGCTATCACCAAATACCACAAGTGCAAGAAAAGAGGATACAGAACTAACGCTGAGCTATTAAAATCCAAGGGTTAAGGTCACCTCTTGTTTCACCTCACAAATCTAGTAATCATTTAATTGTGTCCCCCCCATTGTTGTTGGATTTTATGAGTGTCGAATCACACCTGGTTTCTCCCTGGAATTTGCAGAAAAAATAACAAAAACTGTGTCTGAACAAAAAATGCTGCCTATGCTCATTCTTCTCAACATCAGTTTTCTAATCTGAACACCCAAAGTATTTCCTGCCCTCTGATCTTTTGTCAGTACTTGAGGATCTCCTTTGTTTTGTTGTACTAGCCCCAAGCTCCCTCTCTCAGACTACATAGCACACTGTCAGTGTAGGCTATAATGGTGACTGCATTTTCACCAAATAACTAGAAGGACTCCCTTGCTTTCTGCACTTGGAAAATTATCAGCACAAAGTGATGGTGGATATGGAAACCTAGAGGAACAGACAGCCTCGTACACCAAGCGCAGCAGCTCCACCAAAGGGCTGCTGAATCTCCCAACACCATGGAGAGGCCCAGTACATCTGACTCAGCCTTGTCACAAGATGCCACGTGGCAGACATTAGCAGCACGACACCAAGCCCCAGTAATGTCTCATATGAGAACACTCACAAAGACGGGTCAAATCTTGCTTAATTTATTGAAAATAATTGCTCAATTAACAGCAAGGTTGGTCCAACCTTTTGCAAGACCATTACATGATGGAAACACAGAGCTATGCAGTTTGCTTAGCTGATACCCCTCGAAAAGGGTAAAAATTTCTTTTAGATTTCTTATCACTGTAATGTCCACTAGTCATGTAGTGCATATAAGTAATAAAGGACAGACAAGAGGCTTAATAATTTAGTAAGTGTGATTAATAGAGACATGCCAACCCATTTAACTGGATAATTATTATCTTCGCTTTAAGTTTTTCACAATTACACTAGCACAATCCAAACACCCTCACGAATTAAACACACCAAGAGAAAGATATTCTGGAGTTTGAACTTCATTGTTTTTCCCAATAATTGGATGTACCCAACAGTCTGACTGCCCAGATCAACAGTGCATGTTGGCTAGCTCAGAGTTCCCTCATTGATCTATCGCACACATGGTAAATTAGCTGCTACAATAGCAGCTTGCAGTCCCCTAATCCTTTTAATGGTTTTGTTCTTATTGAATCAAGTCACATAGAAACTATTGGATTGTCCTCACAGTTTCTTTTCCACTTTTTTCCCCCTTTTTCCTATACACTGGTTTAACTCCCCTTTCTTGTGGCGATTTGCTTCTAAGAATGGCAGTGGCCAGCATGAATGGGAAGCATCACAGGAACAGTTTATAAATGACAAATGTTCCAAAAAAAAGTGAGTGGGAAAAACACACACCCTATGTTGGGATTCTGCAGGGTTTTGAATTGACACAAGGATTCTTTTCCTTCTTCTTCTTTTTTTCAAATTGATAAGCAGAAACATGTCCTTAAATACACTATCATTTTCTTCAGTCTCTGTTCCTGTGAGCACTCTTTTATGCCTCTGAACACTCCTGCTACCCATCTCTGATATCCTCAAATTCTACAGATCTTGTGTGGTGAGATGATTAGGAATACTTTAAATACTTTGGATTATTAGAAACAGGTGATTTTTATGGTGCCATATGAGTATTTTACATATTATTCTACAAGCCTATGCAGCTTCTATTCACAGTTTCATGTAAAATTATGAAGACTTTATATCTCAAATACCTTTGGATCCCACCTATGTTTTGTAAACTATATTGATACGAAATTCAAGACTCTGCTTAGTGGTTTCTGTCAGACTACACAGCACTGTGGCACCACAGGCTGTAAGAAAGAGGTAGCAAACTCTTTCACTGTCAATTGTAACTCTAGTAGTAAGGACTGGAATTAGTGTGTTCAACCCAGACAGAGCACTTAATGATTGTTATCTATGGTGGCAAAGGTAAGAGTAACGTAGGTGAGTAAGTGTGGGCTGCCAACTCCTCAAGCACAGAAGGTGGCACACCAACTATTCACCCTCTAGGCATTCAAATCTAACCAAGATTTGGAGTAGATGGCTGGAAACAGAAATCTCTTCATAATTTAATCAGACAAAATGAATTAGCACATCTTGCGAACTACAGATTAAGCAAAGTCCAACCAATTTTCCTGTCTCTCTAAAAGATAATTTCATTTATCTCAAAAACAATAAAAAAATCATCAAACCAAATAAATAAAGACAGTAGAGAACAAAGAAATCACAACATAAATCAAGTGATACTTATCCTAAATAAAGTCTGGTTGAAAAAAATAGCTGAGAGCACACTTCCATGAGCAAAGAGAATTCTAGTTTTCAAAAACAATATAAAACTGATGCTAGTGTAATGAGGAAAAAGGGAAAAATAAATGCAAGGCCTTAAAAACAGACATCTGGAAACATTCTGAAAAGGAAGTCATCTGTTGCTTTCAGTTGCCATTTGGTTGTGACATGGAGATCTTACAGAGATGCAGTGCATAATGACGGTGAGTAGAATGCAAGCCCCCTACAATTACTCACATTATATAATTTTTTGTATGTTTTAAGAACAGTACTTATTCATAATCGGGCCCAGATTCCCTACTACCCGTGAGCTGAGTTTCATCACTTAAAATCTAGTTACAAGAAGGAAAATATGCTATCATTGTGATTACAGATTCTATATGAAAGAATATGTTTCATAGCAAACACCAATACTGACCTGTGCCCCAAGTCAGGCTCAAATACCACGTATCCATGAGCATTCAACTTATCCTGTTGTTTACTCACCCTTTTGGATCAATTTGCTCCAATTTATATTTAAAAAGTATGGAAAGAAAATCATACCACTCTAGAATGTTACCAATATTTGTAACAATTTGTTTACATAAATAAAAAGTCTAATAATTCTGACTCCCAGCCCTACCCTTTAATTTTTATCATCAAGCTCTTTCATGGTACAAACTCCTACCAATCTCCAAGGAGTGAAACTAGCTCTGCTGCTTGAGGTTAGTACTTTGAAGATGCATCTAAAACACACCTATAAATGGTAGCTTTTCAAAAAGTATGCACAGGATCCTGGTCAAAGTTTTGGGCTTGGATGGTTTCAATTAATTATACTACCACTGACAAACTCTGACAGTTTCTACCAGGTGAGGACTCCCCATGAACACTTGCTGCCTCATGCAGGGCTGCATGCAGCCCTGGACAGTTAGTAATGCAGCCCCACAAGTCTGTAAACTTTATCACTACGATGTGATTTGTAGCTATATTTTTCACAAGCTGATTGACCATAGTTCAAGAACAGACTGCGTAGCTGACACCAAAATGCTGCAGAGGGGAGGGCTTGCTAAGCCCACTTCTCACACCTGCCTCCCTCTCCCCCCCACTCACACTTGAACTGAAACCAATGTTGGTTGATGGCCTGAAAAATTTCACTGCTATAGCAGGCCTCTTATACGAAAGACTCACTTCTTTAAACACAATTCAGATGTTGCCTGAAAAGCGGACATTAGATGACAGATGCTTTTAAAAAAGTATTTCATTGGTAGAAACTGTGAGAAAAAATGCCTCCTCCAACCAGATGGATGAGCTGTTGACACGAGTCTTGAATCCACTGGTACATCAAAACTGCAATTGAATTATTAAATATTTCATGTCCTTCTGTGGGTCAGAATATAATTATCAGTGCTCTTTAGGGCTATTTTCTACCTCCCCATAGCAATGACCATCCCAGCATGTGGGAATGCCTCCCTTCATCTACCGTGAATCAAGAAATTCTTTATCCCTTCTTCTCTGCTACATATGCCTCCAATTTTATTACACTGGCCCATAACGTCAGAGGTGGATGATGGCAGTGGTGGTTGATATCTCACCAATATTCTGTTATATTTTGTTGCTCTGTAACAGTTAGCAGCAGAGGGGCAGTCTGACAAAAGGAGCTCTATCAAACAGTGTTATCGTGCTCTTTGTATCTACTGTAGTTTCCATGGAAATAAATAGGAGGCATTATTTTTTTGGAGCAACCTCTGCACAAGACCCTGTAAGTAATGAAGTACTAATAAAGGAAGTAACCTTAGTGAAACAATAGGAAATTAATAAAGTAGAAATTTTCCTATCCATTGATATACAAATTAATTATTATTCTTATTAGAAGAAAACTTGCTAGGTACTCATTTGTATACTGGAAGGTCACCTTCTAGAGATGCAAGAAATGGCCTTGGAGAACCTGAGGAAGATGAAGCTAGTTAAAATTTGGCCAGTAGATGTCTCTGCTATTGAAGGGAGCAAACTCAGCTATAAACTTGAGCAAAATGCAAGTGGTTGTTTGTGTCTCTAAACTGAAGAATAGAGGTAAGACCAACTAGGTCAATAGCAATTCTGAAGATTGTTCTGACAAAGTCACAATAAAAATGGGTTTTACTTAAAACTCAGCGACACTCAAATTAATTAAATATTAAATTTGCCTCCTGATATTATCTCACCAACTAAAAAGAACTTATGAAAGGCTAAGCTTATGTATTAATATTCTTGACTGAAGTTAAAAATGTCTTAAGAGTCTTGGGGGAAAAGTATTTTTATAATTTAAATTCTACCTTTTATGAGAACAAACAGCCTGTTCATAATACCAACAGAGAATTTCCTTAATATTTTTGGCCAAGCTGAAAAAAAAAAACCCAATACATGGAAGAATAAATTTTAACTTTAGGCTGAAATAGCACAGTACATGATAGAATTAATTATGCCCTGATGGATAACATCCAGCATTCTTAAATTTTCTGTACATCTACACGTTACACGGTCTTGGAATAATACAGATTCTAAGCAAAAAAACTAATATTAGTTTCTTATAATTGTCACTTGCCATTAACATACAGCATGATTTTCTGATTAATAATGAAGAAAAGATCTGAATAGGCACAGATCAGCTGGAAGAGCATCTGCTTAAAATACACACACGTAATTAGGAGAGGACGTCAAACAGACTTGATTACATATTTCATGGGTATGTGTCAAAGAGTATAAAGCAGTTGTCTTAACCCCAGGGTGACTTCAAGAGGATTTTCTCTATCTAGTGTTTGCGATTAGCACCATATAATCTGGATCTGCTGAACAAGTAGAGTTTTATACAATATGCAAATTTCCTTTTGCTTTAATTTAGCCCCTTTGGATTTAGCATAAAATCTCTGCGTTGCATGAAGGGCTGAAACAGCTGGATCCAGTTAGCTAGGAATTTAAAAATGTAGCAAGTAAAATAAGGTAATCCTTGCCATGGCAGCCAGCACACATTGGAATGGGACCTGGACATTGGCAGAGGGATGGCCAAAATGCACACCCTGGTGCCCGCCAGACCTTTCTCTGTGAATGCCAGAATTCTGGTCGCTTCTCTCATCACGGAGTACTCTACTTCTTCATATAATTAAACATATTTCATTGCCCTGTCAAGACTCATTTTCTAGGTGTATACTGGTAAGAAAACTGCTCTCGATTCAGTCAAGGAAATTAGTCAAGGTAACATCATATTTCCTTGTTAGCATATCAAGATACAACAGAAATTAATTAGCAATATATTACATTGTTGAAGATCTAATGGAATTAATTCAAGTCTAGTTTTATTTCCCATTTCTCTTTCAGCTGTGTATTTTAGCTAGTACTATACAGAGACATTACTTGAGTATTGCAGATTTTTTTCCCCTCTATTTTAAAAGTGTATTCCAGGAACAAGTAGGACACAGACCCCCAGTCTATTTAGCCAGCAAAAAGTCTTTGGAAGGTTTGTGTCCAAGTGTAACTGAAAACCCTTACAGTTTCTTTGAAAAATGTGATCCCACAGTCTCCACAGGTTCTCCATTGATGAGCAATAATAATGAAAACATTTTAGTGAAACAGAAAATTCCATCATCTCCTAACTAAATCTGACAGAAAATGATCTTCTAGGGAGGAAGATACTAAAGAAAGCACTTGTCCAAGATTTCCTTTAGCCTTATGTCAGCAGTGCTGGGTCAGACTGGAAACCAGCAGAACAGAGTTTCATTGCTTGTGACTCCTGTTAATACTGCTATGACCTTTACTGAAGAGTAGACAGTCTCATGACGCCTACTCTTGACGTAGACTACAGTAATTCCACTTCAAACAAATAAAGTGACAGATTTCACAATGCTACATTGAGCAGAACTGGGAATAGATTCTGTACCTACAGCATGAAAAAAAGGCAGAACCCGTCCATTATTTCAAACTTGCCTTCCATAAACATCATGTGCTTGACTGTATTTTAAGATAGTTGCAGAAGACCCTTTCACTTATCAGCTCATTTTGTAATACTGATTCCTTGTTTTAATTCTATCTACAATTATTAGCAAATATGTGCTCTGTTGAGCACGTCTTTCCTAATAAATTAACAGCAGTCCCAAAGACAGCTTTTTTCTTTTATGCAAAACAAACAAACAAACAAGCAAGCTTTCTTCCTAACCCGCTTTAATCAGGAAGTTGGAAATGAAAATGAACACAGACTTGTGAAGTCAGCTGTACCTACATACTCTTTATGTGATAGATTTTTGACTGTTTTTCCATAACAAGAACATTCTTACCCTGGAGATAGGAATTTTTTTTTTTTGCTTTTGCAAAATATTTTGTCTGCTGTCAGAATGCGAGTCTTTCCCTCTCAGAGAAGGCAACATCTACCTGAATAAGCTTGGATTTGAAACATGAAATGTAAGTTGCATATCAGAAATCACTCAAAGTAACAGACAGATGAGAGCTTCACAAATAAGAAATCTTAGGCTGAGCCTTCACGCTCCTCAGGATTTTGTTAGCATATTCACTGTTCATCTTCATCAAGAAAAGGTGGAAAAGAGAACACCTACTCTCCCCTCTCCCCCCCAGCCCCAAAGACAGAGCACTATTTCTGCCTCAGCTGATCTCACAATTCAGTTTTCAAGCCTTATATGGATTATTAGCAGGATATATATGTAAAAATAAGAAAATATTCTAGGCCATTTTAAGCTAATCTAAGCTCCCATAATAGGCAGTGAGAAGAACTGGCATTGCTGCTGGGACATGGGCCTGAGCACCCTGCTCTCTGGGAGCTCCTGCTAGTGCACAGGAGGGACCAGATGGACCCACAGGACCCTGACAACCTCAGACATAATGTGAGTCCATGAACACTTTCCAAGCTCTATTTTCCCCTAAAGATTAGTATTTGATTTACCAAAGTTTAAGTGAATTTTATGTCTGAGTGAAGAAAGGAGCTCAAGTCACACAAGTCATCCTGGCTCTTCATATTAGGAGTCTTTTCATGGCCCCATTGATCTCAGTGGAAGCATTCATAAGAGTGCCCATAGAAATGAAGTCCTCACAATGAAACTCAATCTTTCCTTACAAATTTGAAAATCAAAGTGCAGGTGATATTTCAGTAGAGTTTCTGATTCATCAATAGGTCAGGACTTAGTTTCACACTTGCCATCTGATGTGAGGCTGATAAATCACCTTAGTCGTATTATCCTGCTTATATTAAGGTACACAGAACTGCAAGAAAGTAGACTGTAGAGTTGGTGTTCAGAATGGTAAAAACTTACTCAAAGGAGAATCTGAATAGGAATGAGGCTCCAAAGACTAAGTCAAGGATAAATAGAATTCACATACAGCATAAGGAAAAAATATACTAACTGTATAGTAATTTGCTCTACTACAGTAAGAAAATACAAAGCAAACAAAGAAAAAAAACCCACAAAACATACAACCACCACCAAAAACTAACCAAAAAAGCCCACAAAAATACCCAAGCCAAACTACATTACTTTGGTTAGAAGCACAGTGTTATATTTTGAACCAAACAGAGTAGATAGAGAAATAGACTAATCATTCCAATTTATTCAATGTTCCCCTGAACAATTGCTTTCCTGGCTGTATGCTACTGTATCCCTGACTTCAGCAAAAGGAAGAGGGCACAGAATTATATCATTCTTGTTTGATCACCAACCATTACCTTAAAGAAACTGAACCGACACATGGATAAACTTTTATCTTATCAGCTTATTAGCAACTTTGATTTATAGCTGCTACAGCTTGAGGACCTTCACTTTATGTTAACAATCAGAGATCAGGGGAAAAAAAAAAAAACAACCAAACAAAAAAATACCCAAAAACAGAGAAAGCAGACAAGAATACACAAGTAAGGACAATGTTCCTGTTTTACTGCCTGTATTTGTGAACAACCACTGTAGGAATGCACTTTACCACTCCTCTGGAACCAGAACAATAGCTCTTCAAAATTCACTGGTCCTTTGCTAGACAGTGGCATATCTGCTAGCTTTAGTAAAGACAGCACAGCAACCCACAACACAATACAACTGAAGATACAAAGATGTTCACCAGCTGCCACATTCCTCATGACAAGACTGTTCTATTTCTTCCTCATGTTTCTTGAATTGCCTTTTTCTTTTCTTTTTCTTTTTTTTAAACCACCAGTTAGATGAAGGTGTATAAAGCATACCAAAAAACAAAGTCATCTTGAAACAGTTCTACATTAGGGTGGTTCCAGTAGTGACAGAAATAAATTCTGATTTACATTATGGAAGTGCAACCAGTAAGACGTTCAATATATGTGCATAATTTCTTCTTCATCTAGGGATTAAACTACACACACAAAGATGGACAGATGAGGAAAGACATCCTTCTGGTGCAAGCAGTATGCAAGAGCTTTCTTGGTGAGAAAAATGAGATTAGTGAATGCTTTTACATGGAAGCACATGGAGATCTTCAAAGTAAAAACAATTCAAGTTTCATCTTGTAGTGTTTAGTATCTAAAGATGTACAATGCACATCCTAAAGAACCCAAGACATTTCTGTCCTGTACTACCTGTTCCTGTGTTACCTCCACAGGTCTGAGGAGAGACTGACATTTCTGGTCCTTCTCTAGGTCACTTCACAGATTAGGCAGTTTGTGAATGGAGTCCACATCAATATTAGCAAATACCCATGAAAAAACAAAACATAAAAACAGTTCTTATTTCTAGAGATATAGCTTACATACAGATTAAACTCTGCAAGAGCAGCTGTGGCAGGATTTCATCTGTTAACTCACCTTTTCATACGTTCTGAAATCAATCTCTGCTTGTTCTACTCTGCCCTCGGGTACAAATGATGTCTAGCTTGCATTAGTCAGTTCGCAGAAGAAAACTAAGAAAACTGGGTTGACATAACATGCTAGCAGCAAGGGTTGGTAGCAGTAAATAAATTTATTTCTAGATTTTTTTTTTTCTCTAAACCAAGCTCATTTGGGTATAGAAATTAGAAAACAGAAACAGTCACCTCACTATCCAAGAAAGGAGAAGAAATTGTCTTTTTTTTTTTTTTTTAATATAAATTCAGTGTAATTAGCTAGGAATTGGAACATCTTCCGGCTTCAACTCTTTTTTGCACTCCTTAAGTCCCTAAGTTTAAGTTTTCCTTCTGAAGCGACAATTTAAAATTCCACCTCTTCAGTGTAACCATACTTTGATGTTCAGGTGAGAATGGAGAATCTTCTCCTTGCTGTCAACTTGTCAAACACTGTTTCCTCAGAAGATGAGAAAGAAAGAAAAGAAAGAAAAAACCCATCTCTCAGGTGCAGTTACTGAGTGTTAATTGTGAGCAGTGAAGTGAGGTGACTTGTTCAAATTGCTTATGTTTCTTCTCCATTACAGTTCATCTTGCGGCAAAAGGTTGGCATAGGGAAAAAAACTTTCATCAGTGATCCATTCCCTCTCAGATCAAGGAAGGTTTGCCCAAAAAGTGAACAGTTTCATAAATCTTGAGCTTCCATTTCCACACAGACCAGTACAGATGAAGCCCAGTGACCCCTGCCAATTTGATAACTGAAGAAAAATCATTTCTGGGCCCAAATTGCTTAATTTTTGTGGCCATAAGTATTCAAACATGAGACATTGAGAGCCCATGCAGATCAACACCATCAGGCTGCCCAGCATCACATTACTTGCATCTCCAGTCCTTGCAATACCAAAGGATGGTAAAAGCTAAAATTGATCAGAAAACAACTCAAAAGTCCCAAGTTTCAAAGGCTAGGTTAAAAATCAAAATTAACCTCACCATTTACCATCTTGCACTCTATTTCTCTTTGGCTGTAGTATAGTATAATTGCCTCTATGAAAGCTAAAGCAGTCCTCTGTTTTCAAAAACTAATCAAGAATCCAGTGACTTTAAAAAAAGCATGTAATTCATTATTCTTAAAGACCGTCTGCATTTTATGACTTCTTCCAATGCATATAGTATTTTCTCGTGAAAAGAAATAATGTTTCCTGAATAGACATCATAATTAAATTACTATTCCTAAAATAATTCCAAGTGATATGCATTTGTTTCATTTGTAAAAATGATAAATATTTACTAATGAAAGTGTGTAGTGTGTCGCAGCTAAGGTCAAGTTGAAAATTCCAGACACAAGATTTCAGAAATTGCTTTAGTCACACTCATCATGATATAACTTCAGCGTGATACATGCCTTGCTGTTAAATGGAAGATGAAACAGGTCAAGGACTTAGTTGGGATGATATCAGACTCAGAAACAGATTTCTATTTATCTCAGCACAGCCTAACGATGAAACCTTCCATTAGTGATCTCCCTCTCTATCTTCAATAATTACACTCATCCAATTCAGTCACCTTACATCCCAAGAGGACTTCAGTAATGCTTTTATTACAGAGAAGGAAACAATTAGTAACAAAAACATCTTCTTCATCTTGCTTGTTTCTGCTCCAGGCTATTTACAACCCAGAATGAGAATCACTTTTTTGTACTGAGGGAATGCGAAGCAAGTACTCCAGGAGCCACAGGAAAACATCATTCAGAAGTCATTCCCTTCTGACAGCACATTTTGACACTGAAAACTCTGACTGCTGAGTTGGAAGAAATATGCATAAAATAGTTTAAAACACATCTGCAGTCATTTTTGATTATGAGGTGCTCCTACAGCATGTGAAGATTTTGTTGTATACGCACAAAGCACAAATGCCACTATCTCTGTTCAAAAGGAGAAGCGCATCTTCCACAGAAGGTAAGTAACTTACAAAGCTGCAATATTCTCAGTGATGTCCAGGCAATGCCAAAGGACCACATCCCTTGTTGCATTGGTTGTGTCAGGCACAGATAGATTCACTGCACCTAACACTTTGCAGGCCCCAGGCCAAGGAAGCTGCAGCACTGCTGTCAGCATTTACATAACCTTTGACAAGAGGGCTGACAAAATGCATTTCATAATGCAAAAGAAACAAAAGTGACCATAGCCATGCAACTTCGTACTACCATCTTTGCAGGGTGGTTGTTTGATTTCACTTCAGTATGATTAAATTCTAATTAAAAATATATATCATAAGCAAAAGTATATACATATATACACACACAAACGTAAGTATAGTTTTAGATGAAGGGAGAAGCTGAATGTTCCTACTTATCTGGAAAACAATTTTAATTCATATAAACAAATAAAGCGTAGGACTAACATGACACCAGGAAAAATTCAGGGTTCATGTGGTGTCTAAAATCCTTTGCAGAATGTAATTCCTTGTTTTGCTATGGGTTCCTGTGAGTTAATCTGGTTTCTCATAGATGTTAAGTGCCAGCACTTCTGCTTTTCAGTGTGGCACTTGAAAATCAGACTAGAGATCACCAAAATACCTGCACTAGTGGTGTAGCCTTAGAAGTTTGTAAAATCAAGTATATGTCACAAGCATCATTTAGTTTCTCAGTTTTCTCCTAAATGTAGGTTTTTTCTTGTTTACCCTGTTGTTGTTTGCTCCCATCACCCTCTACTTTTCTACTATTAAGCATTAAGGAAAAACTAATTCTTAAAAGGAACAATAAAAATTTAGGAATATTTCTATTATTAAAGTTATTGGTCTGAAGATTTGAAATAACTTCCATAGTATTGACCTAGAAATTTCCAGCTTTGAGAAACCTTGCTTTCTAGTAAAAAATTATGCTGTACAATAAATGACAGAAAAAAAAAAAACAAAACAACCAAAAAACACCGGAAATTAACATAACAGTTACAATACACTAATCAAAATATTCTGAAAAAAAAATCACTAAAAATCCATGCTAAGTCAGTTCAACAGATGCTGTTATACATCATTGCTTTAGCAAACTTACTAAACTTCTTACCACAACCACAGAAATGTTCTAGCATCCAGAAGACAGCAGTTCATAGCTATTCGGAATGTGATAGAGTGCCATAAAAAGCTTTTTAATGATTTTATTCAGGTAGACTTGTAAAGAATATGGCATTGATATAGTTGAGTGCATTTTTTATTAATGAACAATCTCAACAATTCACCATATTCCCTCCAGTACAGTATAAATACATATGCTTTGCTATTTAAACTAGTTTAATCTAGGTATTGAAGAGTGTTCGAGAAAATAAAACTTGATGTACTTCAGATATTGGGGATAGAAAGTTATTACTCAAGCCAGACTATAAAAAAATCTTAATGAGAACACACACAAAAAGCGTAAGCAATAAATGCATTAAGCCCAGAACTAAAGCCAAATCACCCACTCTCATAAAAGTGGTGTGGAAAGCCCCTTTGACTTAGGTCACGTAAAGTCACTTCAGCTACCTTAAATACTCACCATTGCTAATGGTGAGAAGGCAAAATAAAAGAAATAGTAAAGACTAGAAGGTCTCAATAGGCTGTTTATTCATGCATGTATTCTACTCTTCTATCCACTACTACCCACTTTATTCAGGTTCCAAATCCAGTATTTGTCCAGTATTTTGATTTTCAGGTAGTTTAGCTAAAATGGGTACCAAGAGAGGGGTACTTAGATGGATGAGCAATGAAAGGGTAGCCAGGCAATACTCCTACACATTAAACCAAAGCAGTTAGCCTCCTTCAGAAAAGGAACAGTTTGCTTAAGGTTGTACATTCTAAATGCTAAAGCATTTTTTAGTGCAAGAAGGTAGGTACAGTACAGGTTCACTTTGGACACCTGATCTCCACACAGGGCACAACAAAGCAAAACAACCTCACTGGTTGGGGCTCAGTCGAACACCTACTGAAGTCCATGAAAACTCTGCTACTCGTTTCCACATGAGCAAGAATCTAAGATAATACCCCTCACAAAACTCTTGCTCTATAAGGAAGAAACTAGAAATCTTCAGATAAATCAATACAAGAAACCTCCACAAATGCTAGCAGCCTTAAAAGTACATGGTCAGTGTTTCTCCAGCCTCAGGTCTCATAAATCATGACACACTTTATGCCTTATTATAGGAAATTAAAGAATGCATAGGAGAAGGGAGGTTCAAACACTATTCACAGAATTCATACACATTAACAGTACGTATAGCTGAGTATGAAACATATATTTTGTTAACCTTGTATGCTTAAAAGCTTGAAATGGAAGCATGCCTCAGTGCCAGGCTCCAGCACAGCAGAGCATCCTGGAGTCAACACACAACACAGACTGTCTGGCTTGAAGACAATGATCCAGCTCAAGGTTATATCTTGAACTGTAACATCAGCTCCACATTAAGGGTTCAAAAGTGCTCAGACGTGGGAGCCAAAGAAAAGGGGTTCAAAATCAGAATACTGCCTAGCAAGCTAGGAAGTCTGCAGTAGTCTCTAATCTTAGGCTACTTGCACTTGCCTTGGGGAAATGAAGTCATGGCAGTAAACATGTCATAAAAATGATCTTCCTGGAGAAGCCTACTACAAAAGGACGTTTAGCAGGTTTACACTGGCTTCCTTAAGTTCTTGTGACCAGGGAATGTGAAACTCAAAGCACAGGAGAGATGAAGATGACAGGATGTGAGCTGTAGTTACCTCTATTCAAAGCCACAGGCTGACTGCTGGATGAATATGCCCTAAGCAATAACTGGAAAGGTCTGTCCCCGGCTTTGCACAACTCAGCATGCCTCTATCTGCATTACAATATCCTTGGCCTGAAGGGAAGCAGGAAGCAGTAGCCTTCAGTACTTGAAGAAACATAGAATACTTGTTTGAACCCTAAGTTCATCTATTTCAACCTCCAGCTCACTAGAGATAACTATAAAGCTACATCAGATTGTTCAGAACCAAGTCCAGTCAAATTCTGAACATCTCAAAGGATGGAGATCCGACAGCCTTCTTTGGGCACTTGTTCCAGGATTTGATTATGCTCATCCTGAAAAAAACCCCACTTATTTATACCTAGTCAGAACTTCCCTTGCTGCAAACTCTGATTGCTTTCTACTCCTTTCATCCTGCATTTCAAGAAGCAGGAAGTGTATTACAATTCCACAATCATGTGCTTTTCCAAGGGAGAAACTGGGAATTTCTCTAAGATTTACAGTGCAAAATTATATCACATTTAGAACAAAATAATAAAAGCAAACACACAAAAAAAAACCACAGAATCAAACAATATTAGCAAGAGAACACATAATGCTGTTTTCCAGTACAATGTGTCAAAGTACAGACAAAATAAATACTGTGAAAAATCATAGTTCAAAAAGTTTGCCATATGAAAAGAAATATCCATTCGGTGGAAGTGTATTTCCCATCTAGCAAAAAGGGTGTTCTCTAAATTCTTACCTGATTTCTCTCTAGATCTCTATTAGTAAATTGCTTTTCTGTATGCGGTCAAGTTGCATGGTCCTCATGCACAGCAGGAACTCTTACTGCCTCAAGTCTGAACAGAATGTAGCTCAGCTACATCCTACTATTATTTTCCTATTGCATCTTTCTGAGTGTCAGGCAGACTGCAAGTACTTGATGTAACCAAGCCTTACATATGTGCTTGGGGAGAACAGTCTGGATACGTTTTGTTTTTTTTTCCAAAGTAGGTTAGAATGATCCAGTACACAAGACCTGAATAAAACAGTTACGCTGAAGACTCCAATCATCATATTGATGAATGTGGATTATAAATCTAGAAAGGAAAATTAAGCTACAGGCACAGGAAATGCAATTAGATTTGTGTCTCAAGTATAAATATGAAATTCAGTCTTCATCAGTAGAGTTACGTTAACTGACCTGTGAGTTTTTCCAGAACATCAAATCCATGTTTCAGAGCAATGATATCAAGAAAAGAGACTGTGCCGTCTTCAAACCTGAAGAATGGAACAAAGCAGCACAGTAAACAAATCATGCAGGTATCATACAGACTTTAAATCTATTTTGAGAGTTACTATTTTATGTCCAGTGAGTTTAACATGCAGAGTGGAAACTCTTCTCTTAGGGATTTATCTTCAAGTCTCGTAAGTGCCAGTCTTGTGAAGTCAAAATGTATTATTCAAAGCTAGGAGTTCATCTGAACAATTGCTTGTACATAACAGTCCTATTTTCTCCCATATGGGCTACTTGAGTATTCTGTATTTTTAAAGTAATAGGTAATGTTTACATTTTATGCCCTAATGTCAACTGTCCCCTTCCACCATTTGAAGTTGATGGGAATAGGTGAGGCAACAGGAGTGACCATTCAAGCTTGTTTCACAATAGAAGGGAATGAAGAATAATGATGACAACTGAAGAAGGATAAACTATACAGAACTCGCTATTGTGTATGGCTGAAACTGAGATCACAGCACTTCTCTAAGAAAAGGTAGTAACCTCCAAAGCTGCAGCAATTAAGACTGGAAATGAACACCCCAGCAACAGCTCCATGTCTCATGGTTCAAGTTTAAAGCTAAACTTTCACCACGAGGACAAAGCCTTCGCAGGAACATTGTGTTCCTTGAACCTTTCTCAGAGAGGGCTGATGATGTCCACATTGAACACTTCACAGAGCACAACGGAGGCACATTTGGGTAAAAAAATATTTACATGTACGCATGATACACAAGAAAAAAAGATATTTTCTCTTCCAGATGAATCATTTCTTTTAATGAACATTGAAAGCTTTTGGTGCCACAATTAAATATGTATTGTGAAACGACTCAAAGGTGTGAAACATCAAGACTTCAAAACACTTTCTCTTTAATAAAATAAATCTCAACAGAATAGCCTAACAGCTCTAACTTCAATAGTGATTTTCCATACTTCTATTTCATTCTTCTGTAGTTATCTACTAATGGAAACAAGACAAGTTACAGAGACAAGAGTCATCTGAAGAACGTAAAAAGCTTCTAAAAACATCTGGTAAAGTTCCATATAAAATATCTGACTACTGTGCAGGGCTAGTTGGTAGCTGGACTTAATTCTATATGGTAATATGTTCAGTTGTGACAAACAACAACAGAAGCAGTAAATAATTACCAATCAAATGATAAGAGAAAAGTGGTGCAAGGAAGAACAGTTCAAAAGGGAACCTTTGTGCTCACACATTCCAATACAACGCAGGCCAAAAAAAACCTTCTTAGAAATCTCTAATTCTCTTCTAATAATAAATAATAGCAAAATCCTACACTCAAGAACCTTGCTAGTTTTCAGCTATAATGATTAGTATTGGAGGGGAGCAATACTTCCAAAGAACAGAAAAGAATGATGGGAGAAGAAGGGAGAGAAGAGAAGGCAGATGCTAGGAGTGGTTTCAAAATTAAATGTAGAAAACGACTAAAAATTCGCATATTCAAAGGGAAATGTCACAGTGGTCCCACACAGTTGCCATGCAGAGATTATAGGAAGGCTGGTGAAGAGGGAGGTGATTGGTCCAGCTCAAATATTGGCAATGGCTAGCAAAGTAATTAAAGCACTGGGATTTGAAGACCAGAGTAGAGACACTGCCACTGAGCCCATCAAGAAGCATGCATAACCCTCAACAACAATCATCAGAATTAAAAAGTACATGAAAAGGCTACAAAGGTGGCAGCAGGGATCTTCAAAGGCTCCCAGATCATATCTAAAGTAAAAAGGGAAGATAAAACTGGACTTCTCTTCATTAGATGGGATTATTAACCCAGGAGACAACCACAGTTCATGCATCACTAAGCAACAGAAGACTCATGAACCATGATAATGTTTTATGATCTTAAAGACATTCACTAACGTAGTCTAGAGACTAGAAATGCCTTTCTATTCAGAAAAACAAAGCAAACACAATCACGTTTTTTTTCACCCAACATTATGCTCCAGAACAGTGCAATTATTATGGTAGTAGATGCAAAAACAAACAAACAAAAAACAACAACAATGAAAGTGACTGTTAGAAGCTCCACACTACAAGAACCAGAAGCCGTAAAATAATTAAGAATAATTACTGAATCACAGAACAGTTTAGGTTGGAAGAGACCTTAAAGATCATCAAGCTCCAACTCCCTGACATGGGCATAATTGACACACATCAGGTCAGGCTGCCCAAAGCCAAATCCAACCTGACCTTGGACACCTCCAGGGATGGGGCACCCACAACTTCTCTGGACAACCTGTGCCAGCACCTCACTGCTCTCTGAGTAAAAAGTTTCTTCTTAATGTCTAAACTAAATCTCCCCTCTTTTGTTTAAGGCCATTTCCCCTTGTTCTATTACTGATCATGTAAAAAGGTCATTCCCCCTTCTGTTTATAAGCTCCCCTCAAGTACTGGAAGGACGTAATGAAGTCTCCCAGGGCCTTCTCCAAGTTAAAACAAGCCCAACTCCCTCAACCTTTCCTCACAGGAAAAAAGGAAGTGCTCCAGCTGTTTGATTACCTCCACAGCCTTTCTCTGGTCTCCCTCCAATAGCTCCACATCCTACTTGTGCAGGGGGCTGAAACACATTGCTAAAAATATTTGCTCAAAAATATGGGCAATTCTCCTTTTACAATTCAGATACAGATACAATATTTTACAATATCCCTTTCCTGTATTTGGATGCCCACTTTATTTCTACATTATCAGCTTTTCTCTTCTGACAAAGAATGCACTAGCATTCTGTAATTTCTATAATGTGTATATATACAATATTGCCATTACATTTGATTTCTGTGTATAATCCCCAAAATTACTGAACATCCTACGTGCAGCTTCATGTAATGCTGTCACCTCTTCCATATTTCTACTATTTCAATATTTAATTGATCATTTTGCTTTACCCCTTGAGAAGTTTATACGAATTATCTATAAATTCTGGTATTTGGTAAGTAAAGCCTTAAAAATTATAGAAATGTAATCATTACCAAAGCAAACTATAATGCTATGAAGGGTAGCTATTCCTCTCCTGGGACACAGAGAGCTCTTTCTCAGAATATTTAACTGCATTTAGGACTGAGTGTAAACATACTCCTTTATGCTCCAAAACATTGACCTGAATGGCTACTTTTCTTTCTGATGTAATTGATACTTCAAGCTAATTGTTTCCCCACTCCAAGGCAGTTCCAACACTGGAACAATCAGTTTAGGATGAAGCTCATTTTAATGCTGGTCCAGCAGTCATTTCCCAAAGTAATGAAGTCTCTGCAGCTGACAGTGTATAAAGGGTACTTACACAGGATAATAGTGCAGAGACTCAACCCAGGAAACATCAAGCTTAGCTCTCTTAGCTAGTTCTTATTATAATTAATCCCACTTAATCACAGCTGGGATGAGCTCAATTGCTTAGCTAATTGTGTTTGTGAAAACCTGATAGCATTTCACATCAACCTGTTATTTGGCAAACTCCTTAAACAGCTCACGGCATAACAAAGACACAGAGCAGCCCACCTCAATCTTTTCAGGGAGTTATGAAGATGATGAGCTGCTCTTCCTTTGCAAGCCAGACAAGACTTGTACTTCTAAAAGTGCTGATTCTTCCTTTGAGCCATGAGTGAAAACTGCTTACAGGTCCTATTATCATCATCTGCCTAGGAATGGAGAAGGCTAGTTTTTCTTTGGAAACTGTTGAGTGGTTGTCATGACACTTCTCTGTTAGGCTTCTGCATACAAATGTTGTTTTCTAAACTTCAGGGCAACATAATCAGTGAAAGAAATGGTGATTTTCCTGGACAGCATGAACTCGTCCCCTCTTAGCCAGGTCACTTCTGCATATAAATATGATAACACATCATGCCCTGGATGGATGTGATTAGAAATAAAGTGTGAAGACAAAACAAACTATTCTTGTTTAAAGAGAGAAGTAAAATTTGGCGTAAGATAGAAATACGACCCCAGAGTTGTGAAAGTTGTGAAATATCTTAAATAACACAAGTTATTCTGTATATGGGTAGTATACACGACCCAACTTAGAGGTGGGAGCACTGGCCTTTGCTTTCTGGGAAGGCTGACTTGCCCAGTAGGCAAGTAAGACATCCAGCTGCCGCTTTTTTTTTTCTCCCAATTTACCCAAAGTAAATCCAGACACAGAGCCACTGGATATTAATTTCTCTGGCCAGAGTACAGCCCAGAGCTTAGAAACTTTGATAAAAATTCCTCCACGATGTTAGAAATAATCCAGCTCATCTGAAAGCATTCCTGAGTCAATACAAAGACCAATGTGCAGAGGGAAAATTGCTGTCAGTCAAGCTCCACTCTCCCTTACACTGGGGCAATGACTCCATTTAGGTCTGATAAGCAAAAGTCATCCCTTAGTTTCTGAGGCAGGTAAAAGTGAAGGCAAATCCACAGGAGAAAAAAGCACATTTCTTGAATAAGCTGCTTTTCCTTTCTTTCTTTCCTTCCTTTTTTTTTTAAATACTCCTCAAGAGTGGAACTGTCCTTTGAAGTGAGATGTTACACAAGTTCCTTTCATCTTTTCAATTCATTTATTTTCATCTCATTAAAAAGTACAACAATACGGAGAGGTTCTTAGCGTGCGTTTAGAAGTAGTTCATTCAGATCCTGCTTCTCACCTCTGAGAGATATTCCATATCACCTCCACATGAAACAACCGTCTCAGTAAATTTCCTTTTTACACTTTATAGAAATACAGCTGTTTGTTCTAAATTGACTTCTGCTGGAATCAAAATAGTGCCAAGGGTACACAGTTCATGACAGTAGGAACAGACTTGTTTCCATCACGTCCATGTTTTTATACTAGCAATTGCCATCTCTGATACTGGCAGGGGAACAGATCTTAATTGTCTCACTGCTTCCTGACATCAAAAACGAGCACTTGCAAAAAGAGCACTATTTGTTTTGCTTTTCTTTAACTTAAAATACATCTTTACTGGCCTGTTAGACCTTTAGGGCCCTGTTCTGCCCCCAGTGAAACACCGTTCTCGGGTAAGTTTCTGGACTGTTTGTAACTCTCTAGAGGATGGGCTCCCTTTGCTCTAGCTTTGTCTCCTCACAGCTGATTCCATTCACTGCTAGCAATTTACCTATTAGTTACCTTCTTAGCTAAGTGACTTTTCAAATAGCAACAGCTGAGTGTTACTACAGCATCATTTGAGACCAACCATCCAGCTGCAGCCTCCCTGATCCTCTGTAAATAACATCTTCCAAACAGGATCTTATCCCCAGGTCTCTACCCTTTGGTATGCGCTCCCTTCAGAGTGAATATCTTTATTTTATGTAGTAGATGCTGCTGAGGTGAGTAAATAAAATTGGGAGATAGACCACTGTAATGAGCACGCATGCTATCACTAAGCTTTTGTAAGAATTCTACTTTTGCGTAACTGCCTTCACAGGAGCATGCTGCAGGCAGACAGGAATTTAAATGCCAGGAGGGCAGTAATAAATTACAGACTCTTGAACAGGACACCTACTCTCACAACTTCAGCAGCTCATTTTTACCTCTGTTAGAAGTACATTACATGTTTATGGGCAATGGCTGTTTCTCGCACGATGAAAGGAGAACACTTACCCAGGGCCTGAGCAACTCAACTGCCCTTTGTGGAGTAGGAAATGGAATGAATGTATCAATCCATTTTTATTTCTCAAATGTCCCTGTCTTTTATATACAATGCCTAATTGGGAACTTTGTTTTCTATCTCCATCCAAAAAATCTTCCCTCTTTGCACAGAAAGAGTGGCAATCCTTCAGTCTATTACTCAAGTCAGTCTGAATGGCACATTCTGATTATCACATAGACAGATTATTGGTTCCTCAGGGCTTTGCCTTTGAGTAAAATTTACACTTCTGAGAACACTGCATCACAATTACCTTTAGCTGTATGCAGATTTTTTATAAAATTAGCTTTCTCCTACTATTTTTACGACTAATAGTTTAGAGTATTTTTTTAAAAGGAATTATTTAAACAAAAACTGCAGCAAATAAGCATTTAAACCATGCAACAGCATAGAAGTTATGTCTCAGGACTAACATCCTCCCCCACCAAGCCTTATACGAACCCTCTACAAGAACAATAAAGCTAATTTATTTTTCTTTTTCTCCACACAAGAGCCATCAGTTACAGAAAGTCCTGAGATGCATTTGTCACTAGCCAAAGGTTCCCTCCCAACCTTGCAAGACAGGGCAATGTGATTTCTTTGAATTGACAGGGGTGGAGGAAACAAAATAGTCTTTCTTTTTAAAATTCCACTGTGCAAACAGTATTACCTTAAGGTATATAAAACACTGTGGAAAGGGATGTTTCCTCAACATATATTAAACATAAAAGTCAGTCTCTGGGAACAGAAGCCCTGCTGGTTCACTGGCCTCAAATAACAGTATGTTCAGCTCTCAGCTAGCTAGCTTGCAATTTACTCATTCATCTTAAATCATAATTTAATGTCAACAAGAACTCCAGTAAGGTGCAATTCACTGTGAGCAGGTTTCTTGCAAGTCATTTCTGTATTTAACGTTTGATATGCATTATTCTCACATGATTAAATATCTATCATCCAAATATTCATACCTCAGCTTCCCATGGGAAGGTAAGATTCAGACATAACCCCCAAGTAACGGTTAAAGTGAGCAATTTGCAAAGTGTATTTGCATAAACTGTTCACTGATAAATTGAGTAATGAATCATTAATAAAAATTCAAAACCTTTCTTTGATTTTCTTCCTAGAAGGAAAGAAAGGATGAAAGACATTTTGGAGATAAATTTTTCATGGGAAATAATCTGACCAGCTGTAATCACTTGTCCATATTCAGTATAAACAGATTTATTTCCTAATGAGACAGAGATGCAATCTTTCATTTTTAAGGTGCACATGATGATAAAGAATGACTTTGTAATGAACTATTAGAGACGAATCAATTTAAAATTAGGCATACAAAAAAGACTCCACTTGAACAGGAGTTTATTCTTACGGATTCACATATAACAATACAGCTGTCTAACCACGTGTGACAGTGAGGCAGACTAAGATCAATGACTTCAGATAATGGAGTAGTAAGTTATCTCTAGATAACAGAAAAATCCCCGTGACTGCTTTCCAATGTGTGGGCTCAGTCCTACAGAAAGGTCTATGCCTCAGAGCAGGGCTTACTGCAATGCACAAACCTTTCCACCACTGACAGAAGCAAAATTTGAGCACTTTATTTCTGTATATTACCATTGCAAACCTTCAGGTGCAGGTGTTTTGCTGATGGGAACAAGAGAAGAAAATTCAGATTGAGAACTGAGAATTAATTTCCTTTCTTTATAAATAGAAAGGAGTGTTAAGTTGGTGCTAGAAGCCTTCATGCATGCATTGACAGGACATGGTATTGCCACTGTTGTCTTTTCCTTGTGATGCCATTGTGCATGTGTGATTATAGCTGGTGGCTTACGCCAACTAGGTGTAAGGAGCAGTAACAAGTGCTAAGAACCTCAATTAAGTTCAGTGTATGATATATGTACCAGCAACACCTTGCATATCCAGAAAGGCTGGCATCTTGATAGGACTGACCTAATTAAATTACTGCTGTAAAACAACTTAGGTTGTTTTATGAGGTCTGATAGCTAGCTTGCATGTTGAGACCGTTATGATTGCAGTAAAATTGCCAGAGTAGAATGCAAAGGGACAAATTCAAGGTATACTCCA
Organism: Odontophorus gujanensis; assembly: GCA_013399175.1. NCBI lineage: Eukaryota > Metazoa > Chordata > Aves > Galliformes > Odontophoridae > Odontophorus > Odontophorus gujanensis. The sequence continues at coordinate 118,236 of VXAB01013068.1, read as the reverse complement.
GCTAATAAAGAATTCCAGGGTGTGCCTGCAACCCTTTTAGGCATCAGATGTGCAGTCAACTGAGATTTTCACTGAGGAAAAAACATGCTCTTCCTGTTACACTCTCTCACTTGAAGAAGAGATATTGGTAGCAAGACATGCTACACCAACCCAGAGGCATCCTGCAGTCAAATGCTGTACTGCAAGACCTACAAAGCTGTCTTCACCCTTCAGGAGCTCAGAAGTACTGTAATAGAGAGAACTCCTCAAAATTTTTCCACTTCTGAGCATTGAGATGAGTATATGGTAGTCAAATAATCACAATTAGAAAATGTGCTGAAGAAAAGACAGAAAGAGGTGAGAGATGGTGAAAACAACACAAGTGGTTTGAACTGAAGTATCCCTGGTGAGACGATTAAAATAAACAAAACCAGTTGATGAGATCCTCCTATGGAAAAAAAGGTTTTGGATAACAGGAGAGATTTTTGTACTACTTTCACTTCCCACACATAATATAGAAAACACAAGATGACAAAACTTGTTGAGTTCGATCCTTGCAACAGCAAAGAAAACTAAGCACAAATAAGATAATTACATATAATTTGGCTTCTGTGAGTAGTTATACAACATATGATAGAAGGCTTTGACTGATGGAAACTCTGGTCTGAAGAACTGTAAGTTTATGTGGCATGGAGAGATAAACAACCCCAAACAAGGTTTTCAGCTTGAAAGAGACAAGAATTAAAACATTCATCCAATTACTTGGTCAGGAAAACTGGACTGAAGACACTGGGGACATAAATACAGAGGAGACCTAACAGTACTTGAAGTCCAAGTTCAAAAAAGCATCCAATTTGCATCCCAAAAACTGGAAAAGAGAGAGAAAAACTTCTAGAAAAAGCCCTTCAAAACAACCTGCGCTAAAAAAAGGTCTTAAGATTTTAGTACTGCATATAAAAGCTGATATAAAATATATAAAAATTACATAAAATTACATAAAAGGAAAATATAAACAGTATCTAGAAAGTATAATATATAATAAGATAAAGAATAAAAATAAAATAATTATTGTCATTCAATGAGCAAAGAGGTAGGAGAGGAAAAAGGGCCTGAAAATCAAATAAATACTACTTGCCTTTAGTTTTTAAGGACTCTGAAGAAAAAGCATAGGTCAGGACAGGGTGACTCATGGCTGAAAGTGTGTAGAAAGTGTGAAAATTGAAGTTATTGCAACTGGTGTGGAAGCTGAACTCAGAGGCTTTAATGTACTTGAGCAGGGGAAGATAGAAAAACTATGTCCCAGAATAGTAAGAAATTGACAAAAAACTCTCAAGCTCAGGAACACACGCCAGTAAACAAATTTGTCAAATCTTGTATAAAAAACATTAAAAACAGTATTTTTCTTAAAGTAAGGGAAGTGACAGCAATCCAGGCAACAATGTGTTATGCACATCTTAAAAACAAATTCTGAAGAAAACGACAATTAAATGAGTAAATAAAAGCAGGTTCCATCATGGATCACTGTGAACTTTGCCAATGGAAAACACAGCCCTTAGAGGCAGCCTTTTGCGGAGCACACTGCTTTTTCTAGGCACAGGAAATGCAAAAGAACTAATTTATCTGTATTTCTGCAAAACACTACCTCTAGTGCCACATGAGAAGCTATTATAGAATAAGGATATTGGAAGAGTGCTACAGTAGGCTAAGAAATTGTACTGAAAGGGGAACTACTAAGTGGGAAAAAGGTGACTTGTTTAGTTCCTCAAGAACTTGGTTTGGGACAAGTGTCTCTTTTAGTAGTAATGACCTTGGCAAAAATGGTAGTAGTAACGTGAGCATAAAACAGGTTCATGAAATGAAATCTGGAAATTGTCAGTGCAGAAGAGGGGGCTGTATATTGTATACAGAAAGATGCAGATCTTTTTAAAAAGCCCTAAAAGCAAAAACAAGACGAAACATCCAATGTGCTACAATGCACAGTACGTAGTGCTATACATAAACCATTATAAAGTTAGGGATTATTGACATTAGCTTCTGCCATGATGAATGATTGTCATCTGGAGAAAAAATTTAATAGCTGATCGGATCAGCTATCAGCTACCAGCATCACAGTCAAAAAAAAAACAAAAAACATGCTAGGATTTACAGATAGAAAAATGCCAACTCAGTCAATGAAGATCTGATACAATTTTCTGTGGCATAGATTGTATGATGATCAGAGAAAAGGACAGACCATCTCATAAAAGTGTTCAGTTTGTTTAGTACGGAAGCTCAAATCTAGGCACAGTTGTTCTCAGTATGTCAAAAATAGAACAGGTGAGTAATAACCAGGGAGGAAATAGAGCTATTTAAGCTACGGGGTAAAATGCGGATAAATGATCAGGCCGATGACAGTGTAATACAGACTGTAAAAGCATAATACAGACTGCAAATTAGAAATCTTGTGTTCAAAACGAGATTACAGAACAGTTTCCCAACAGGATTTGTAGGAACAAAACAACAACAACGTGCCCTCCTGCTCCCATGCCACAGGTCTTACATACAGGCTTAGTATTAAGGAAGAGATTACACAGTCTGAGCGTTTTTGTCAGCAAACTGATACTATCACCCAGAAGATGCTTGCCACTCCTAAGAATCCAGTAAATGGAAATGCTGAAATACAACTCCTGTCACTTTACTACAGTGCTAATTGAAATTATGTAAAAACAGAAGCTTCCATCTTCGGAAACATCTAAAAATTTAGGAATCATCCCTCTGGATGATCTTCCTGTGAACAAGCCTGTTCCCACTGATTATGGATTGAGGTGGCAGTGTCCTGTGCAACACTGCTTGTACAGACCCTGTGACTACAGAGACAAGAGCAGAAGCAATGCGTCTACTAACGGCTTTCATTTCCTACAAATTTGCAAGTATTCTGTACCAGCCTGACAGTATGATTTATCAGCTAGTTCCATATGCTTCCAGTAATGAGGTGAGGGTGGTGAGGAACAAAAAGATAATTTTATTTAGATTAATTGTTGTGGAAATAAAAGCTGATCTCAACAGCTGTATGATTTTATAAAATGATGGAAACACAATAAAAACACCCACCCCCATGACTGTTTTTATCATGTAAAAGTGAAAAAAATTCTCACCACCTCAATCATACAAGACAGAAATATCAAGAAAGAATATTGTACAGTGACATTTTAATGCAAAATACTCATTTGAAAAATACAACATGTACTAATACAGCATATCATCTATTCTCTCTTATCAATAAAAGCTCTTCCGCAATACGGCTTTTGATGAGTGCATAATCCTCCAGTGTATTTCTTCGCTGGAAATATTCAGAGTTTTTTATATGCTATGGAGAGCACAACAGCAAGTCTAAGACAAAATGACAGCATGAAAGTTTCAGAGACTTGCATAAGAGCGCTACTGACAAAAATCAATGTTGACTAAAAAAAACTTGACAGAGAAGAGTTCCTCTTAGTTTATTGGCCAACCTAAGACTAACAAGCACTGAAATGAAAATACTTGCTCTTCCACTGCTTGCCTGTTTCAGGTGCAATGCACAGGTATTTCAAGGACATGCAGCGAGGTAACTGCAGCTTGTACAATGATAGGAAGTCTCGTATGAGAAGAAATATCCAATAAAAGACCAAGCTTGCTTCAAATATAACAGCATCTCCCGAGACTCACGTTAGTACCACTGCAGATAACTAAATATGGAAGAAATCAGGTAGCTCTACATGTGGGGAATTCCTAACAACACACATAGGAAGTATCATTGCACTTGAAGGTATGCTTTGAAATATGCAAATAATTAAGTACTTTGCCAAAACATTTTTGGGAAGACAGAAAACAAAGCGAAAAAAAAAAAGAAAAACAGAGAAAGAAATAAGATCCCATGCATTGAGTTGATGTAGGTTCTGACTAGGTCATAAGGGCACCACAATGTTGCATTACAGTTGGGTGGTAAACGGGCACACAACGTGCCCAGCCCATGCAAGAAGCTAGGTACTCCCATTTCCCCATAAAAATAAAAACAGCTTGCCTTGATGGAATGAGAACTCCTTGTCGGCATGAAGTGCTGCTGGAGAAACCAAGTATGAATTGGAGAGAAAGGCAGATGGAGTTGCCATTCACAAACGTATTATACAGCTTGTCAGGAAATACAGAAAGCATATTAGATACATGTATGCAGTATAAAGCCTAAAACATCAACCATTCAGTATTTTAGTAGTCAGAGGAATCTGTGATTTTAATTTAACAATAGTTCTCTATGTTAGAGAGTGGAATTCTGTTGCTTCATACAGAAGTCCTGCACACTACCTTAAAATGATTTAATCAGTGGGTCACTGCAATGTTTTCTTTTTTCAATACAACTATTCACAAAATTAATTTTAAATATAAATCAGATACTTTAATCCTTAGCCCGTGGAGAAAATCTCACATAAAACCTAGTGAGACTTGTCAGGCCATTCACTATTTTGATACATCAGCTATGCTTTGAAAGACTTCGCTCCTCCCCCCTCCCTTCCACATATATGTAAATGTTTGCCTTACTGAATACAATTACTGAAAAAACTCAGTTGAGATTAGATTTCAGTTATAATTAATGATGAATGTGTCAAAGTATTATGATGTTGTTTATCACACTGCTTGCAATGTAATTTAGTGCAATAATACTAAGACTTTCTATTTGACAGTTATTTAGCATTTAAGTCTTCTTAAGAGGTTCTGCAGAGCATCCTGAATGCTAACTATGGGAAGATTATATTATACAAAAGCAGCTTCAGGCAAAATGTAGCGACAAGTTGCTAGAAACCAGCAGAAGCTCTTAAATCTTATGTCATCCACAAGCTGAAATATAATAATTAAATGATCTAGACATATTGTAAAGCTAATGAGAAATCCAAAGGATAAATTTAAAAACTTGCATTAATAGGGCAGCTTAGCCATATGAGGAGGAAAAAAAGTTATTTGTTTTTTCTGATATAATTTCTGAAAAGATTTCTTCCTTTTAAAAGTGTTCATACACACAGAAGGTGGAAAACTAAGACCTTAGGGGGCAAAAAAGTAATAACTTTGGATGCCATAGACCGCTCAGGGTATTTCCAGGTAAGTCTTGGCTGTCCTGACATTTTTTTTTCCCCTTTTTGTAGCCACTAAATGCATTTCCTTTCATCTCGGACTTAGGTCAAAGAAATCCTTCCCCTCAGGGAATCCCTGTTGAGTGATCGTATGTAGGTTTGTGAGCCCCATAGCAGGACATGGGGTGAATTCTGTGACAGGTATGCAAATCTGCAGCAACAAGCCACATACTGGCCCAGTTCAGTGCTTCTCCTCATCGCCTCGGATTTGAGTGGAAAGCCATGGTTTTCCACATGTTGCTGATGACAACTAAACAATCACAACTGATTGCTGCATGTCCTGATCAAGAAATTAGCAGGCATAGAGGGAAACAATAAAGAATATGCTCATCCATTTTGTAGTTATAACGGTTAAAATGTTTTAATGCTAGTTCTAGTCATGCAAGGTGTGATTATTAGGTGAACTTGTAGAAGCAGAAAAAAGCAGTTTTTTGGAATGCTGTTTTCAAATTACAACACGATGGAAATTCACACAAAGCCAAAACTGCACATCTGGACTAGTTCAGTTTAAGTTTTCACTACATGACAGCATTCTGTGAGTACATCTCACAGCATTTACAGTTCACTAATGTGTTGTAATATCATCCTCCAAAACTCAAATATTCTTCAGAGACTCAATTCTACTCTCTGACGAAAAAGAACAGTTCTCCACAAGTTCTTCTGAAAAACAAAGCAAACACTTAAAGAGCATATTAGCTCAACAGGGACATAAAATACACGTGATCTTCCATTGAGTTCTGCATTCTTGTAGAAACCATTCTAAGACATCATTACATTAGTATAAGCCTATAGATATATCTTACCAATATCTTGACACTATGTCTGGAATCTAAAACAAACAAACAAAAACAACAACAACAAAACTCTATTACTTTTTGAGTTATAACTTCTTAAAATTGATCATCCGTGTTTTAGTAACAAGGACATGTTCTGCTTTCCAGCAGAGCTTGGCTACAGACAAGCAAACTTGCTCTTTTAAGGATATTTTGTGCCTCATATTGCCTTTTTTGTTTGTTTGTTTGTTTGTTTTTGTTTTGTTTTGTTTTTGTTTGAGAATATGCCTGGTAAAACACTGTCAAAATTTTGCCTAATGCAGTTTTGCATTTACTTTAGTTTTTAAAGCTACATTTGTTATTGGAATTCAGTTCCTCAGATAAAATGTTTAATAAAACTTGACTAATGTCTTTGTTCAATTAGCTATAATATCATCAATTGAAATTCTAGTGTTCAAACTCACTGGAACCATTTCAAAGGCTCCTCTGAGAAAAACAGAATACATTAGTGAGGTAAGTGGAAGATTTTCAAGAGGTGTATCATCCTGTACTGGCACATCCATCATCACAAAAAGCTTGGAAAATTTTAAGCTATGCAAAAAGAATCAGCATTTTTTACCATCTTATGTCACCATAATAACAAGTGCAAACGCATGAATGGATTGAAGATAATACTGATTATCCACATGGACAGATATTGCTTAGATAACCATATCACTGAGTGTTGTCCGGTCACTTCTTGAATTCCAGCAGCTCGATGCCATGACCACTACCATGGGGAGCCTGTCCATGCCCACCACCCTCTGGTGAAGAATCTGTTCCTACCAGCCACCTGCCCCTCTCCTGACACAGCTCCATGCCATTCCCTTGGGTCCTGTCACTGCCAGAGAGAGCAGAGCTCAGAGCTGCACCTTCATTCCCCTCATGAGGAGCTGGAGATGCCATCAGGCCTCTCTTCAGCCTCCTCTGCTCTGGACTAAACAAACTGAGGCCTTCAGCCGCTCCTCATATCTCTTCCCTTCTAGATTCTTCAGCAGAAGAGCAGCATGCTGCCTGCTTCTGCTTATATCATGGGTGCCAAGAGAGAGGAATGGTGCCCAAGGGACTGGCAGTATGCCCATATGACAGTTGGCTTAGTTTAGAGTTATGGTCAAACACAATCTTCAAAACCATCCACTGCTATGAAGAAATGTGACCCCATTTACTTCAAATTTCTTTCCTGTGTACCTGTGACGCATATGTGTTCAATGTTCATCCTGGTTAGACCAAACGGGGTACCTTCCAAACCACAACTCAATGTTCTGAAGCAGAGCAGCCAAGCATTCAGCTTGGGCAGTTCCCCTAGGATACCCCACACAGGACCAGCTCGCTGCTGCTGATGGCAGGTGACAGCTTCTAAATTAATACCTTTCATCCTTACAGGAACATTTCTATAGAGATAATAATGAAATAAAAGCAGCATCCATCAGCTTAAATACAACCATAAGTTTCTCATCTTCATCTGCGAGTTCTCCTCAGTCACTAGTTGAAAACAAATTTTTGTGAAGCTCTTACTGAACTTTTTGCAATGCCCTCATCAGGCAGGTGAACATTATTCTAGCATTCAATGAAGGTGAACTGAAGCCTAAAATGGAGAACAATGGGATCTTTGTTCTGAGATACTGCAGGTTCTCTTTTCAGGTGCTAGGAATAGCTACTTTTCTACCAAATGGTAGCAATACTGCATTTCAGAATTTAACAGTCTAGGGAAATAAAATCCACAGCCACTTTCAAGAACAATGTTAAGTAACAAAGACGCTTCCTAAATTCAAACAAATAAAAAGTTAATCCGATTTCTAGAAGAAAGATAGTCCAGATCTCTCAAATCCCAGGAATGACCTTCAGTTACAGATTATTACTCCTTAGTGAAGTCAAAGTACACCACTTGATTGTGTACTAAATAAAGAACTGCAGATAATCAATATTATGTACATCTAAGATACAAAGCTGTACAGAGGGATTGCCTAACAACAGGATTTTATCTGAAATAGAACAAGAATTTTCTGAAGTAAGTAGAGTAAGAGAAAACATTTAGTTTTAGCATCTCTGAAAAGCACAACTAACATGACTGTTTAACATGTGAAGATTGCTTTAAAGTACCAAGGGACTATTTGAAAGCAACATTAAGAAGATACGTGGTGAAATCTGTCAAAAACAGTAATGCCATCGTAAGACCATACAGACTGTGCTGTACTTCACTTCTACTGGTCAGTAATGTTTAGAGGCATGTGACCACATAACAGGCTTTCGTTGGCATCAGTTGAGCAAGGAGCAATACGGCACCACAAAGCATTTCTTAGCTTGTAAGACATAAAATAAACAAATAATCAGTTATGAACTAGATACTTCTTTTACTTTTTAAAAGGGTTGATTAATCCTTCTGAAACAAGACAGCGTAGGTGCAGTTCTTGAGAATACTGGATAAATTTATACTTGCTCTAAGAAAACAAAACAAGCTAGCATTATTCTAGCTGTTCTACGTCCTGAGGTGTTCAGATACATATCTATTAGTCAATGGCTAATATTTATGCTAAATAGGTTTTTGCGTTGATCCCTCCTGGAGACAACTGGGTCCTCACACAGCTCTCTAGAAGACCTCATAGATATGTGGAAAAGCATCTGTTGTTCCTGGGTTAGCAAAAAAATCCATCAGACATACATTTCTCTTACTGTGTAAATGCAAATTAACTATGCTTGCATTAGCATAAGTAATTTATAATTAAGGAAGTTGCACTATTAGAAGGGAGTAGTCTCTGTAGCATAACAGAAACTAACAAAACATGGATTGCAAACTAGAAAAAAAGTCTTCATGTGTGAAGATGGTTTTGAAGTTGAACCAGCTAAACTGCATCACTTTCTGGTGAGAAAACACGCTGATAGAACAGTCTCAATTTAAGCAAAATATGTGATAAAGGACAGAAGAATCTGTATTTACTTCCAATATAGTCAGCCGAATTCTCATTCTTCAACAGTAAACACAATGTGGCAAGAGGAAGCTAGAGATAAAATAAATTGAATATAGTGTAATTTTATATAATTGTAATTGGACTAGTAATTCTTTTTCTTAATTTGAGTCTTTATCAAATGGCTGAAGAAATACTTATAATGTAATTGTTACGCACACTGGTACTATCATAATTCACACTGCCAATACAGGGCATTCTTTAAAGCTTTTAAGAGTTAAGTATAATCAGGGGATTGCAAAATAAAACCAAAAAAAACCCAAACAAACCAACAATGGAGAGAAAATGGAATAATGAGTCAACATTTCACTGGGATAATCTTACAACGAAGATCATAAAACAGTAATTTAGAAAAAGCCCACAAAACTGTCACTAGTATTTAGTCTGAATGTCAACATTTTCTACCAATGCAAGGTTTCTGCAAACAGGATTATTATTGATGCATATCATATTTGCCAAGAAGGTCTTTGTCTCTTATGATGATTCTGTAAGGCAGTGCTAAAAGGGAAAAGATAAACTTTGAACTTTTTAGTCATAAAGAATTCCTCATTTTAAATGGTAATCACATTGCCAGGGTGAAAAGGATTCAAGGTTTTATCACTTCATTGACTATTTTTCCCTCAATTGAGGAAGCAATTAAAGTAAAAATACTATGACAGAATGTTGGACATAGTGTAAGGTGCTGCTGTCTTCTTGGATCTGCCCAGAGCCTGAAAGAAGACCCAAGAGGGACCTGCACCTCCAAATGTATTTGTGGCTGTCTAGATAGGTACATCATTAAAAAAACAGAGAAGACACAACAGACATCATGCCTCACTGAATTTTAATTGCCTGAGGTTGCAAAATCAAGTTCGACTTTGAGTGCAAGATGCTGTCTAAAAATCAATCATTAATCTAGACACTGTTCGCTTACATGGGGTATATATATATAAAAATAAAAAAACAAAACACAAAAATAAAACAGTTCTAAAATGATAGTGCTAAGTGTGTTTCTTTCATAATCATTTTTAGAATTAAGTTTTATTCAAAGATACATTATAAGTGAGATTATCTTTCTTTCCTCCTATGCTGTTCGGGTTAACGTCACACAGTGACTGTCAGAAAAGTCTTACTATTTTATCCTTTATTTTCTGCAAAGTGAAACAGATGCCAAAGATATTTTCCCCTATGGAAAACAAACAAATGGTACTGTCATTGCTTTCTTTTTTTCCTGGAGATTTGTAATGCGTTTAGTAATTATTTCACCATGGGATGTCAAATCACTGTGGTATATGAAGCCACAAAGTCTCTGTTGTAATTGATAAGTATATGTTCCAGTACAAATGAAGTTACACTGTGCTTTGTTTTAAATTTAAGAACTGAATTTCATCACTACAATAAGACTATTCCCTAGAAATTAAACTTTATTAGAATTCTGTTTTCAGCTTAAGGAGAAATGAACACAAAGCAGAAGGCAGTATCTGGGTGTTTATTTATTTTTAGGGAAAAACAGCCAAAGCTGCCTGATTTAATGGTGTCTAAACCTTGTAAGGCAAGTTCTATAAGGAGAGGTATATTTACCAGCTGTAGCAGTTGGACCAATAAATTAGGTTACTGCAACTGATGAGCCTTGCCTCACCTAAATTTTCAGACTGTCGTGACGACAGCTCCCACATCTTTTGATTCCCAGGGGCAAGGATTTGGCTCAATGCTTCTGGCTACACCACCACGTGCAATCTACATCACAGGCTTAATGCTGCTATTCCTCCACTGCTACAATGAAAGAGGTGGGGTGGGTACAGCGTCTGTGTTTCAAGCTTATCCCTAATGAAAATTTCGAGATCTTGTCATGTATTTAGGTTTTCAAACAGAAATGCACTGACACAAGAAGACTGTAAGAAATATTTTCCTATTAGCACTTTGAAAAAGCAGTGTATGGCTGGAAGGTTAGCAGCGTGAAATGAAGAGATCAATCAGCTATTACCACAGAAAGAGTTAAGGATCACACTACTTATTCTGAGGGCAATACCGCTCAAAGCCTGTTTGAATCACAGGAGCCCTACAACAGTCACCCTATGACAGGTTCACTGAGTTGATACGCTGATGTTTTCTGTAGCATCAAGTTCTTCCACTGCTTTGTAAACTTAATCTGTAACTGGAATCAATACACACCACGGCACAGCCCAGAGAAAAGGTGAAGAGAAGAGGCTTATGTTTTTGTTTCCTCCTCCTGTCACAAGGCACTGGGGCCAATGTCCCTGTTAGCTTGGATGCAACCCAAAGCTGCTATTTTAAGAAGGTGCAGAGAAAGAGGGACAATTTAAGGGAAAAATAGTCATCATGCAGCATGCTGTATCCATCCTCACGGTTTATTATTTGATCAGTGATTCCATGAAAGAAGTCACTAGGGCCACAGTCTTGTTCTTGTTTGTGTGTATATGGTTTTCCTTTCTGAACACATCATTTGCACCTTAAAGATGTGTTGTCAGAATCATTAGTGGACATAACTACAGAAAGAGAATAGTGCTCGTCCCCCTACCCCTCCAAGACACTCACACAAGAGCTAATCTGGCAGCCCCGCCAAGTGCTTCCACACCTTTCCAACATGCCACTGATGATTGAGTCCCACTCAGCATTTAACTATGGCTAGGCTTTCCTTCTTACATTCCTCACGTACCTGAGGAAAAAAATGTTTCAGAAATCTTAAATTAATGGATTATTAATCTTTAATTGGAGAAAGCAGCAGAGATAAGAAAAGTTTACTTAAATAAGATGTTCTGCTCAGAATTCTTATGATCGTATAAATTTTTAACATTCCTGTAGCCATTTAAATAGCTAAAGGTAGATCTCGTTGGCTGTTAAAACTGCTTCATTAAGTACAAAATGATCTCTTCAAGATTCACGTTCCCCTCTTTAGCTCATAATTTAAATAAACCAGGCTAGGATAAGAAATCTTCCCTTATCTTTGACTCACAGTTCTGATTGCTGAGCATTTGTGTTCATCAGGCAGGAAGGGAGATTAAATGAGAACTTATTCAGTACTACCTGCATGACAGAACTATGTGGTAATTTACATTTTCCTGCACAAAGAGAACTGAAATAAAATCCATATTTGCTATATTTTAAACACAGTTATACTATAAGGTTGATTCATCAAACAATCTGTATTCCTGGAAACTTCATACAGTTGATCTTAGAAAGTAGCACATCCACTGTGGTATGCACAATATTGAACCCAGTATCTGGCGACTATGTTAATAGCAGATATGTATCACAGAAACCTTTAGAGAACAAAAAAAAAGAATGTATCCTGAACGTATTCCTAAACATATTTCATATAAATGTAGACTTTGAGTGTGTTCATACCATGGACTTTATTCTGCGATAGGAAGAAGGATTTATAGTAAATACTTAGGAAGTCTGCTACAAACTCTCACACAAGCATTTTAGGAGAACATTCTCTTTTAACAAGAGCAGCACAGTACAGCTTGAGTTTGTACAGAAGCTTAACATATTCAAATGTCTTTTTTGATGGAGTTTATGCATACAAAGAAAATCATGAAGGTGCTAAACCTTCTTGGAAAGAAAATCATACTATTGAGATAAAAATGACTTCATTACGTTCTATTAATTAAAATATTTTGTAGGCCAAGTCCTTTATAGATGTCTGATTGAAAGTAAACCATATCACAACATTTAGTCGTAGAATCTTTGAGTCATTAAGGTCAGAAAATACCTCTAAGGTCATCTAGTCCAACCATCCACCAACCACTGATATTGTTCACTAAACCATGCCCCTAAGTACAACATACACATGTTCCTTGAACACCTCCAGAGACAGTGATTCCACACCTCCTGTGCAGCCTGTGCCACTGCCTGACTGCTCTTTCAGAGAAGAAGCTCTTCATAATATCCATCCTGAACCTCCCTTTGTGCAACTTGAATCCAATCCCTCTCCACCATTAATTGGGAGAAGAGGCCATCCCCCACCTCACTACAACCTCCCTTCAGGTAGTTGTAGAGAGCTATAAGGTCTCCCTCGAGATTCTTCATCTCCAGACTAAAAAATTCCAGTTCCCATAGCTGCTTCCCATAAGACATTTGCTCCAGACCCATCACAGATTCATTGCTTTTCCCTGGACACGCTCCAGGGTCTCAGTGTCTTTCTTGAAGTGAGGGACACAAAACTGAACACAACACTTGAGGCGTGGCTTCATCAATGCTGAGTACAGAAGGATGATCACCTCCCTGCTCATGCTGGCTGCACTGTTTCTGATACAAGCTACAGTGCCACTGGTCTTCTTGACCACCTGGGCACACTGCTGGCTCATGTTCAGCTGTGTTGACTAACATCTCAGGTCCTTTTCCTTCACACAGCTTTCCAGCTACTCTACCCCAAACCTACAGTGTTGCCTGAGTTTGTTGTGACCAAAATGCAGGGTCCAACACTTGATCTTGTTGAACTTAATCCCATTAGCCTCAGCCCATCATTCGAGCCTATCCATTTCTCTCTGTGGTCCTCACTAAAATTTCAAACTACACCTAGCATCTTTAGCATTAACTCACGGCAAAGCCACCACTCAGTGACTGAGAATGGGAGCTGTTACACCTAAAATTTAAAATTCAATGCAGTTAAAGCTAGCAGCCGGGAAGGTTTCCTTAATTATTTGTCTACTGGTAAATCAACTATGATTATTTGCTTATGTGTGTTCTTATATACATTGACACACACAAAAACCCTAATTCTTCAGAAAATGCCAGCCAAAGGGCATGTTCTTGCTTCTACTTGTTGATCTAATTTAATCATCACATCCATTATATGCCAAGAGCATAATTCTTATAAACAATTAGGGAGGCAGTTTTCCTGCTCATCCTCAATTCAGCAGCAACTCTTCTCTGAAAAACAACTAGAAATGTCTAGATAGTGAAACAGTGATAATTCTCATACCTTTAAATGGCTTTAAATGATTTAAAGGGATTAAATTTGGCAAATAGAAAGTAATCAAAGGTCTCCTGTTGAGTCCAACAGCAGATGAATTGGACCAAGAGGTCCCTACACAGCAGTTCCGTCACTCTCATTCCAGTGAACTTATGCTATTCTCATTTTCCACAGCACGTTTCTGAAAGCCTGTGAATGCTTTTCCTAAGCTTTTAGCACAACAGAGTACAATCTCTCCAGGGCTACAATTGTTGTGCCAGCAAAGGACTACAATGAAGCAGGATACAAAATGCAAAAATTTGAAGTCTTGAAAGCCATGGTAACAAGAATGAGAAAACACTTTGACCTTGCAAACACCATAGCAGAGTTAATACCAAACTATTAGAAAACACATAACTTTTTTGCTGTAAAAATATGACAAAACACTGAAACTTACACAAAATACAAGTCACGTGTAAATTAAAGCTTAATTGTGAAGTTTCAATCAGATAATCCATTTTGACTGAAAGATGTCTGCTTTTTACTTTAAGAAATGACCAAAAGTTATGCATTTCAGTGAAACAGCACTCAAAATTTCAACAAATGGCTTTAAAAGTACTTCTCAGAAGGAGCATGATGCCACACTTTACAGAAGTTCTGGCACCTTCAGATAACAATTTTAAAAAGAATGGAAGCATTCCACTATTTGTGATTTATTTAATACCTTTAGAAAGATGAATGTGTGTTCTCAGTGTATAAACTTGAAACTAAAAACTGCATCCAAAAAACCTGAAGTCTAGCTACAGAGAAAGAAAGCATAGGGATCACAGTCAAACAATATTCCTACACTACTGTCCAATATGGGTCTGCAGAATATGATTCTCCATACAGCAAGAACAAATTTATATGTATATATAATAAAATAACTGTGAGCAAACATCTGATCTCCAATCACAAAGTGAACTTGCAAAAGGAAGATTTTGTGTATGACACCTACAAATTCTCAGGAACATCCAGGTTTTACCAAGGACCATTTATACTCCATGGAAAACAAGGTACTTTTTAGGATGTCCACCTAAAACAACAATACTAACATAAATCCAGAAATAAAGGTGAATGGATAAATATGAGGACATTGGTTCATAGCTTGAGGAGCAATATTCAAAAAAATGACCACAGATGCAGTCATTTCTTTTTTCTGTTACATGGCAAAACACTATCCTTATCATCTTACACAAATCAAGCCAGATCACTGGACCCAAAATGTTAATGCCTCACTCTGTTACTGGTGCTTCAAAACTATGCTGGAAGTCAAATCAATATTAAATTTATTTCCTTAAAAGAAAGAGCAGTCTCGTATGTAAACATCACATATTTAAAATCTTATTTTGAAAAACTTCTGTCTCACAGGGATATGACTTGAATGAGATTAGAACTGACTGGTCAAGTTGACACTAGAAAAAGGTTACCAAACCTCTATCAGTAAAAGATGATAAGAAATAACTTACACATACTGGTATAAGGATTATGTTTTTATATGCATATACACACTTTGCAGAATTTGAGAAAAGCTAATCTAAAGTTTATTTTATCTTTTAACTTCTGTTTCTCAGGACAAACACAGAAAATCTAGTTCTAACAGTGGCTCTAGCTCTTCATTTTGATATGCTATTTCTAAACTAACCCTTGTGACAAAATACAAGAAAAACATAGATGTGCAATGAGGCATGAACATAATCTGACATGAACAATATCCTTCTTTAATACGGATGAGGACTTCAAAGTGGCAGCACTCATTTGCATGATGAGAACAGAAGAGTTAAAAGAAAAATAAAATTTCCATAGGATGGGTTAACTGGGCTACTGTTACTTAGCAGTAGCTTGTCTTGCCCAGGACAGACCATGCTAATATATGTAGGTTACCAGACAGAGTGCCTTTATTGTTTTTTGTTTTTTTTTCATGTAAACTGGTCATATATTACTGTATATATTGAGACCTATCAAGACAATTCAAAATTAGGCCAAAGTGAGTGCTAAGGACAGTTCAATTCATACTAACCATTTCATAGCAGTGAATGTTATGAAGAAAAATCCATACAATTTATATTGCTTAACTCACAAACTGTTGACATCAGCAGCAATCCAAAAATGAAAAAAAAGGCCATTTCAGACTACTACCTGGAAGCATAACTGCAAAATGTCTGCCATAAAGGATAAAGTAGGAGATACAATCCACTCAGCCTAAGTACTTTCCCAGCTGTAACTCTAAAACTTTTTATCATAAAATTCACCAAAAATAAAGCTATTACAATCATTTGACACAGCTATTAAACCATAACAGATGTTATTTGATAATATAAATGCCTAGATGTGGAAAAAGTAGATTATAATAATTCTAGAGAATCTGTCTGATTTTTTTAATTGAACACGAACAGACTGAGATGCAGCAGCCAAGTGTTTAATCAAATTTGAGTATTTCCTGTGTCTGTAAATTTTGCTTATAGGCAAAAGTCAGGAAAGATTATGAAACCTTTTTTTTTTTTTTTTCCTCAAGAGCATTAATATTTTCCTTTTTCTTCTGAATTAAATCTATTTGAGAATCCTGGAGATGTTTCTTTCACGGGTTCCCATGAGTACAACTGCCAGATGCACTCTTGCATACATTTGACTAGTAAGAAGATGAAAAAAAATTAAAAATAAACCCCATGTTTGTACTTGTAATCTTCAAATACTAACCTGAATGAGCTCATCTAAACATCTGAACTACTCCGGCTCCATATGGACCATTTTTCCCAGTAGGAAGCCAGTGACCACTAAACTTTTTAAAAAAGCAACTCTCTGTAACTTAGTTACAAATAAAATGTAAAATAAGATTGATACCACATAAGAAGCCACATAACCTGAGTCATAACATTTAAGACTGTTTTGTGAGTCTTCTGTTATTACACAGACAATCCTTTACGAGCATTTCATCTCACTGTCTTGTAATCCAACTTTATTTACACTGGAAAAATATATCCTCTTAAGTGACAGAACTTGTCTCTGATGTTACTGACAAGACTAAGTTTGATCTTCAAGAATACCTTTCAAAAACGAGTTTTGAAGCATGATTCAGAGTGGAAGACACTGAACTTAAAAAAAAATTCCACTGAAAATGAGAATCTCTTTTGAAAGATCATGTATACGGTTCCCACATGGATATATGATTGTATCTCAATCTCCTTCGATGCAAACTTTGTGATTAGGTCATGGATCTTGAGCAATCCATACACAACATACTGAAAGCCACTGATTTTTAATACCTTCTTCCAGAGAAGAGCACATAAAAACAAGCAAGAAGGGTTAAAATCAACTCGTGACACAATAGTGCATTGGAATTTTACAGAAGAAGAGAAGCTCCCTCATTTTCAATTAGGCACTTACAAACATAACCTTACTATCAGTTTCAGTTGGGAATGGGAATATTTTACCACTGTATAATGATTGTTAGAATTGAGGACAAAATCTAAGAGGAAACTACCTAGCCCCATCCCATGTTTGAAGAACTAAGTTTGGACTACATTCAGCCAACAACCCTAATTGCCAGCCGCTCTAACAATTAAAAAATTGCCATCCATTCCTGAAACCTTCAGGTATTTTGCTTTGAAATTGTTAATTAAGAAAACAAAACAAAACAAAATCCCAAAGAAGTACGTTACCTACAGAGTTCAATAAGACAAAGCTTATCTTTCCAGGTCAAGTGAAACGTTCCACACTGATCCATCATGATATTTTCACAATCTTAGTATCACTTTGATACAGCTGTTCTCTTCTGCATTTTTTTGGTTTGTCCTCCCTGAGCTACACACTGCCTTACACACCCAGTTGTACATGTGTCCTTTCCCCAAGACCTTAGCATCCATCAGGCCAGTGGCTGATGCTGAGCTGGTGCTCCCTGCACCTGTCAACTCTTTGCTGCACTAGCAGGGACAGGGTGTAGGAAAGACCCCCACTAATACCTAGAAAAAGCAGCAAGTACTTTCCTGGGGAAAGAGAGAGGACGTGTGGAGGATTTTTCCTTTCTGCAGAGGTTCAGTTGTGTCCATGTGGGGCCAGGAGTGCAGTCAGCAGGTACTCCTGCCTTAGTTTGATGCTTTTAGCACATCTGCACTCTGCAAACCAAAATTCAAGCGATCCCAAAGGAAGCGGTAAGTTTCTGCAGCCAACTCGGAACAATTTCAGCATCACTGTGAAAGCATTTAAAACACAGACACATACATACACACACAGAGGAGGATTTAGCATGTAAAAACTAGGTTAAAATAGTGTTAAATATAAAAAAAATGACCCCCTGGCACTAGTTATCTCTCTTCAATAAGTCTGCCTTAACTTCTGCTTTTGTCTCTAAGATTTCTGCAGTCACACAAAGAGTATTATACTAATTACACACTATACCATGGAGTATTTACAGCAATTCCTGTTCTTGAGAACTGCCTGAGGTAAAAAGAGAGAGTAAAAGCATTAATTCCAGTACTTTGAAGTAAATCAATGCCTTAACATTATCTGAACAGGACTTGTATGCTGTAAATACAGTCTGGGTCAAACAGCCAGCCTCACCCTTTTACATGCTTATAGCGAGTAACAAATGTTAAGGGGAAAAGAAGTGTAATTCTTATGCTGAACAAGTTACCATTGTTTTTCTCATATATCAAATAGGCAAATCAATCACAAATGTAAAATCTGCAAAGCACAAAAAACCCACTATGAAATAAATTTATTACCAGAAAATGCTATAAAATCCCAATAGCTGGTGCTACAAATTTATAAACCTTCTCCAAGAAGACTAAGGGCAGAGGTTCAATTCTAAATTTGAGTCTGAGAAATCCCTAGGGTGAAACTCTATCATGACAACTTGCTCACCACAATGACTGCAAATAGGTTGCCTAGCTCAGGCAGGATTTGCACCGTTATATGATCAAAGGGAAAAATCAAGTCCTGGTATATAACAGAATTCATTTCTTCCTTGTTATAATCTCAAAACACTTTATATTTTAAGACCAATGCATTTTATAACGAGCTCCAAATTTTCCTTTTATTTAAAAATGCATGCATTCTAGCATCCTAGCAATTTATAAGGTTTATTTCCTAAGTCAGTAATTCAGTGGCAGTTGATTACTGGGATGGAGGTTAACATCAGACTGATGGTTTATCAATACAGATTGATGCTTGATATGATTTACATGAACCTCTGAGGTGAGGTACATGACTGTAGTAGGCATATGACTGCTACTGGATTTCAGTGAGATTTCAGTGAGCAACAACAGAAAAAAAGTATATACTTAGCTTAGTTCAGTCTCCTTTCAAGTAAGAGAATGCAGAGTATAGTCTAAACATCTTGGCATTTCTGCTTTTTTTTTAAATTTCTTTTTTAATTTTTGCTGAATATCGATAAAAACCATGCAAGACCTACCATCCTCCCACCCCAAAAACCCACTTCCCACTCACACACCCCAGTACTTATTTTCATGCTGTAGATTGCAGCCTAGCACAAACACACTCCAGTGTGATGAAACATGATGCAGTGTAAATTGCCTGGCATGGATGCCTCTGGAACTGTGACTACAACACACTGAAGACCTGTGCGGGTCTGTTTAAAAGTAGCTTGGGCATTTGTAACTGCACACTTCAATAATAGCAAATGTTTAGATTTTAGCCACAGAATACACTGAGTTCAAAGGACCTACAAAGACCATCGAGTCCAAGATGATGTTTGTCTTTTCTACTTTTTTCCGGTAGTTACAGCTCTGAACTCTGTACGGGATCCACTTCAGAATAGCATTTCCCAGCTGTGCACCAGGAAACGCTAAGAATGAAAGCACAACTTGAATCTTATTGCTCTCTGGGACTTAGTGAAAAGTTTACTTGAAAAAGCACCTTCTTCTGTGGCTCTGGACCCTGTTCTAAAAACATGGTAATGGACACAAAAGCAGAGTAGAAGCTGATTCATTTTCTTTGAAAATCTCTGCTGAAATAACCTAGTGACTGCAGCCAACTTTCTACTTGGGGAGGTCCCTGTCTGAACCTCTGTGGGAGGCAGAAGTGAATCAAGAACAAAAATAATCTCCAAAGGATCACATTTGACTCACCAAGGTATAATCTTCAATTTATTCTGTCTACATTGAGTTTTTGGGAATAATAAAACAACTTCATTATTAAAAAAAAAATAAAATCTAAACTATTAGAGTGCACAATGACATATGAGCGCCTCCACAATAGTGAGATGTAGAAAAAAATAGAGCAAAACTTTCTGAGTATCAAATATTGAAGAACTATGCTGACCGTGGCAAAAAAAAAAATACTGAAAATGTCAGATGTCCCTTTGGATCTTCCCAAAAAACGAGACAGACTGTTAGATGCTTTCTAGCAGATACACTTCAGCAGAGAACAGAAAAAGTAAAGGGTCACTTAAGCCTCCTTACAGTTACTCAGAAAGCAAATAATCCTGTCTATTCTTCCACAACTCTTGCTCTGAGAAACAGCTGTAAAAGTTTTCAGAACCAAATTCTATCAGTGAACTGAAAGTCCTTTATCTCTCTTTCCAACAGGTACCGCAGCTGTGAGACTCCTACCCAGTTCTACCCCATGCCCTCAGCCTCTCATAACAAAATGCTTTGAACAAGAAGTACTAGTTACCATTTCAGCCACTGGTCGCATTAAAAAAATCGTGGGGACAGAGCCCTAAGGGAATGGGAGCCAGATGACAAGGCCAGCATCAGCAGGGCTGCTGTCTCAAACACAGTCTAACCCTCAGGTGATTTCTCAGTATTATACAGAGTTTTAGTGCAGTAAATCAGCACTACCTGTGCTGGTAGAAGCATGCAGTAAAGCATAGGAGACAGCATCAACCAGGAAAACCAGCTTTTTAACACAGGATTCTGGAGATATTCTACATCCACTACCCACACCCAGGGTATTGTAGCCAATCTCCAAAAGTGATAGCTGTTCTTGGAAACCTAGTAGTAGATCCTTTTGATCCTAACTTTCTGGCTTCATTTTCCTGTCCTTCCTTCCCTTCCTTTTAGTGTGGACAAGCACAGCATGAGATTGAGGATTAAAGCTATGTCACTACTTACACATTTGCACAGGTAAGTCCTGGTGATTTCTACCATAGTTCTCCACCGTAGTACATGGGTGCAACCTAATTAAGGACACTTCCTGCAGAACTTTATGGATTTCACCTTTTCTTGGCAAGTCATGTACAACAGCCACTGAATCACTGCACAAATAGAAAGCCACTGCATCAAAAAAAACAAAAACGAAAACAGAAACACACCTTTCCTCCTGCTCTGGTTAAGTAAACTGCATCATAGATTACTGAAGCTTGGCTGCTGCTCTGGGACTGTCAAATCATCAAAACAGAGGAGACAAGAACCACTCTAACTGATCAGGGAGAAAGTCACACCATGTGGATTTTCAAAGATGTTGAAAATGCATTTGGAAATGAGAAACACACAACAGCTAACACTCTGGTAGACTACAGTGCAGATATCCAATTTACAGATAACACAACAGCGCCTCTTCTCTTAGTCATAAATTCCAGAATGATCACATTCTGAATAGCACTCCCAGATACAAAAGAAAAATAGGACAGATGATGAATATTTTATCACAGAATTCTTGCTATATATAATCATATTATTTTATTATCTCATGCTGTGGAGAAAAAAACAACATGGGAAACGAGGCTAGATTTGCGAATGATAATAATAATTTGTCAAGTTGTTTGATACAGGGATGAAATTACAATAAACATGATTTTAGAATTTGAGATAGGAAGACTGGCTACTGCTATGAAATGGGAAAGTGTGGAAGTGATTTAAGGGTATTAAAGAAAACTATGAGTCTGCAATAGAGTAATTTATACAGCAAAGACAACAGAATAAACTACCAACAAAACCAGGAAAAGCTGTATCCATTAAAACAAAAGGTAACAATTTTGACAGTTCTGGGAAAGAAAAATGAATAAACACCCTCATTACACATTTCCACTCAAGTTTCACCTTGACTCAGAAAAAAACATTACCTTATTACACTGAACTTTGATTATGCACAGGGGATGCCTTCTGCTAAAGGCATCCAGACATACATATTCTAATATCCTTCTCCAGTGATATTTGTTAAAATGCAGCTTTCCTTATAAATTAGCTCATAAAATGATACATTTCCATTTGTTCACATCCAACATTAATGAAACACTTTAAAAAAACCTTTTTTCAAAAAATAATTTGAAGAAACCAATCTTTAGAAATCACAGAGATACATCTAAAGAGAGACTGAATGTGCAGCTCAGTAGTGGTGCTCAAGATCAACAATGGAAACACAGAGGTCAGAAGGGATCCCAGGGAGTCATCAGTCTCAGCTCCTGCCCATAGCATGTCCATTTGCAGCTGACTGCTCAATGTCTCCTCAACTGGATGTAGATACCTCCTAGGTTGGAAGCCCCTTTCTGCAATTTGGCTGTTTATATGAGGAATAACGACCCATGTATTTTAGTCACTAGTGATGAAATGGAAACATGGACACAGACAAGGTAATCATTAGCTATGGCCACAGTGAAATCTACTAGATCTGTTCCTGTCTACTTTGTGTGTTTTATTACCAAGAAGAGACTTGAAAGATATACTGAAGCAAAACCCCACAACTTGCTGAATAGAAAAAGAATATATATCCATATGGAATAGCTTGGAGACCACTTTCATTTTTATTTTTTCAAGAAAGGGTTATTGTCATTCCTGACCTATCTTTGAAAATGTCAGGCTTCTGTAGGCAGGTGCATCCAAAGTTCACAAAGGATTATGGACAGCATCGATAATGCTCTAAACACAAAGTTTTAACAATTACGTTTTCAAATAAGAAGCAAAGGAGAAGATAAAAACAGAAGTAAATATCAATATATGAGTCAAACTGAGTGCCACTGGTGTCTACCAGGAACTAGTATCAATCACATGTCGATGTCCAGGTGTCAGATTTGATTATATGTTAGGTTCCTCAAACCAAGTTTGGACACACTGCACCTAGCCTGAGAAATTCAATTGGATAAATTCTGTTGTTTATAACTCTGTACTAGAAGGCTAAAGCAGGCCTTTCCAGTAACAAACCCTTGAAATTTTTGGGAGCCTCACATGCCTGAATAACTTATGAGCAGGTGACCTCTGAAAACTCTTGAAAAAAATAACAGATAGAGCTTCCTCAAGATTACCACATAAATTTTCCCATTAAATATAGAAAAGAAGACTTTAGATTGATCACGCTTCTCAGGTATTTTTTTTATGTGCTACGCAGAGTTGCGTGTCAATTACCTCTAGAAAGCTAGATATTACAGCCTGACCTAGTCAAATTAAAGCAGGCTTCCTCCTTGACTTGCAGGTGATGTTGGAGCACCATAAAATCCCATGATTGTTTTGTCTTTTCATCCCGATGTGCAGCGAGTACATCTGTTGCACTTAAAGATCTTGTTGGTTTAAAAAAAACACAAAAACAAAACAACACAGAAGCAGAACTCAGAACAATAATGTTTCCATGTTTTTGTTTGTTTGTTTGTTTTTGCTTTTCTTTTTAAAGTAAATTAAGGGATTAACCGGCTTTTCACCATACCTATTTTCATTTCTAAAATAATATGTAGCTTAGTACTGCAGGAGAGCCAGGTTAACGGAGCCAGCCACTGCATTTACCACTCCAGAATTGAATCCTCACAGCAGTTCTCAAGGCACATGACTAAGAGAGCTTCACATACATCAGACACAATGCTCATTATTACACATATACCTAAAGGACAGGCATTTACACCATGGGAGACGCAGGACTTGTGAATACACATCCATAAACAAATTCAAGGCATGAGCAGCTCTGTTTATTATTTCCTCTTTTCATTTCCAGCCACTCCCAATACTAAATGTTGATCCCAAGTCTTCCTTTTGTGCAGACATATTAGACGTTGCAGGAGGGAAGCCTCTTCTCTGCACTAATCCAAGCTGATCCTGGTCTGAGGGATAGAGGCTGAGAGACCAAGTATCACCAGGAGTAGTATTTCAGTATGTTAGGGGACTGGGTAAGTTTATCTGTCACCTTGAATTTCCTTATGTATTTATGTTTCACCTCCTTTCAGTGTCCTCAGCCTTCAGCAGGAGAGCTTCACAGCTTCTACAGAACCTCAGTCCTGAAATAAGAGTGCTACAAATATCTGTCCTTGGTAATTCATCTTACTGTACGTGTTATGCTCATAGAGCTTCCCTTGAGAGTAAAGCATGCCATTTTGCCAGAGAAATCTATGGTCCTTACTTTCTGTTTTCACTGTGGGTCATTGTAGTGTGACCAACCTTGGCCTGGCAGTTCCATGTTCAGGTCTTCAAAAACAAATCAGGGTTCTGTTAAGGTACTGCACATGAAAATTAAAAAATGTATGGATTGACCTTCATGTCACTGGATGAACTCTTGTATTTTTACCAATTGTGACAAAGTAGATCAAGGAAGAAAGATATTTCACATAACATCTTTTAGATATGAAAATAAGAAGAAAATAGAGTTGAATGTGAAATGCCTGTCTGAAGCAGCAGTTATCTGAGCCCAGTGCATGCACCAACGCTAAGACATTTGTCTAAAGCAAACAGAATCAACAAAAAAACCCATAAGTTCTATTAAACAAAGCCTTACCTTTCTGCTATAGACTTCTTTGGGAAGTAAAAATTTTCTCCTGCGAGGTAGGCAGCTGCAGTTCCACCTCCAAAATAGGTTTTCCTCAAGAGGGGGGCAATCCGGTTGTTTACCAGTAATGCCCCTAAGCCAGTAGGGAATCCAAAGATTTTATAGAACGAGATGGGGATAAAATCAGCTTGGTGAACTCCCAAGTCCAATGGAGAACTGCTCACATATGAGGCTGCATCTAATAGAACAAACCATTTCCCTGGTATTTTGATGGGGCAGAGTTTTCCAGATTTTATGTCTTGTATCCATGAAAGAGGATATTTGGTACCAGAAAAATTGCTCTGAGCAGGATAAGAGAAAAGATGAGGTGTCGTGCAGTTTTGTTCTTCAGCTGGTAACCAGTCTTTCTCCAATAACAACTTGTCCTTTGGTTTTACTGGAACAGATAATACATTCATTGAGGCAGCTATGCCCCTCATACCCACAACTGACGTGTGGCTGTCAGTTAGGTAACAGAACCGACTACTTGGTTGCTCCGTGCCTCCAGGTACCCACGGGAATGTTTCTGCTACCAGCTTAAGTGCAGCTGTGCACCCAGATGTGAAAATGACAGTGTAATCTTCAGATGTAGTGTGAAAATGTTGTAATATTCTGCAAAATGAAAAAAAAAATCAAGTTATTTTCTGAATTTTCTACTTTATTACCATGTGATATATTCTGTTTTTTTCCTCAGCAGGAAAATACTTCTACTCTGACACATGATTTAAATATAAGTACTCAGGTTTCAGCAAATAGCACAATAAACTTGAACAATTTTACCCACAGGAGATTCTTTCAAATGCTACAGTGAGAGTAGTTGAGTTTTTATAGTAGGAGAGTAGCCAGTTCTGCCTAGCTGTGAACAGAGTGGTCCAGTTCAGTCCATTGCCTCAGTGAGATCAGAATCAAGCCTGCATATTATTACACTGTACAGTGATCCTGAGGAGAGGTCAGTTTTACCTAAAAAGTAGTAGTGTGTGCTTGTTTTTTTTAATAGTTTTATTTCGTTAGCTAGTTTACGAATTATTTGAAGCAGTAGTTTTCAGTCAAAAGAAGCATACAGCTTTATTTCTTGTTTATAATACTAATAACACATACAAAAAAGAGCAAAAAGCAACAGATTTATGCACATAAGGCTGTAATCTTTGTTGCCTGCAAAGACAGCCTAAACCAGAAGTAACTCAGTATCATCCAACAAGCCAGACTAGGAAAACTTAACCAAGCGGTTTTTTTGAGGCATGTCTACATCATACACTTGCTGATGCCTGGAGAGCACTGACTTGGCTCTAAACTGTCTTCAGCATCTACTGCAGTCCTTGCATTAGGTCTGTGCAGAGGTGGAGGAGCAGCATTAGTCAGATCACCTTCCTTGCATGGTGATCTGATGAACTTCTTCCAAATGAATTTTTATAAAAATCCTAATAACAGGAAATGTAACAATCATTTAGGAGGTTTAGGTGGATGAAGCAAAAAAAGCAAAACCGATCCAGAGCATAAATGTCGCTACTCAGAGGTGCAGCCTGGTTTTCAAGAAAAGACGTCAAAGGATTTCTCAGCACACCTCTCCTGCTGCAAGGCATTTCTATGAACAAGCTGACCTAGGTAATTCCACGGTGCAGCCCAGCACTTGGGTAATCTATACACTCTGGCTCTCAGTGTGCATCATTAAAAATTTCCAAGTTTTATGTAACAGGAGATTCCCTCACTAGGTCAGATGTTTAAATGTTGCATTTAAATGTAAGTTGTTCAAAAGGCTACGTGACAAATTCAAGCTAAAATTTCCTCAACCATAGAAGAGCAGAGACATATAAATGTCTCAAAATTGTGCATGTTCAGTCTGAAAGGCAAACGGTGTAGGCAAAGAATGCAGAGTTGGGTGTGTGCTGTAATCAAAGCTTTGAGACTGGAAAATAAACAATGGCAATGACTTCCATGATTAGGACCAAAAAACACTCTACAAAATGACATTGACAATACATTTGTCTGCTGCAGGAAAGTCTCATTGTACTAGGAAGTACAAGATGCAACAAAAGGATTCACATGTCCAACGAAATTTGATTTTCTTCAGAGTTTAAGTTTTTGAAATGTGATGCAAATGTCAGGTAGTCTGGAAATGAAGAAAGAATTTCAGATTTTATGAAGGAATTATCAAGTCACAGAATCACAGGATTGTAGGAGTTGGAAAGGACCTCTAGGGATCATCGAGTCCAACCCACTGCCAAAGCAGCTCCCTAGCCCAGGTTGCACAGGTAGGCGGCCAGGCGAGTCTCAAACATCTCCAAAGAAGGAGACTCCACCACCTCTCTGTGCAGCCTGTGCCAGTGCTCTGTCACTGCACTGCGAAGAAGTTCCCGTGCACAGTTGTGTGGTACTTCCTATGCTTCAGTTTGTGACCATTTCCCATTGTCCTATCACCACACACAGCTGAGGAGAGCCCAGCCTCATCTCTTTGTCTCCTGCACCTTAGATATTTATAGATGTGGAACAGATCCCCTCTTAGTCTTCTTTTTTGAAGGTTGAACAAACCCAGGTCTCTCAACCTTTCCTCATAAGGGAGGTGTTCCACGCCCTTTATCGTCTTTGCAGCCCTCCGCTGGACTCTTTTCAGGAGATCCTTGCCTTTTTTGTACTGGGGAATCCAGAACTGGACACAGTACTCCACGTGAGGCCTCACCAGGGCAGAGTAGAGGGGGAGGATCACCTCCCTTGACCTGCTGGCCACACTCTTTTTAATGCACTCCAGGAGCCCACTGGCCTTCTTGGCCACCAGGGCACACTGCTGGCTCATGGTCAACCTGTCATCCACCAGAACCCCAACATCCCTTTCCTCAGAGCTCCTCTCCAGCAGGTCATCCCCCACCCTGTACTGGTGCATGCGGTTATTCCTCCCTAGGTGCAAGACTCTACACGTGCTCTTGTTAAACCTCGTCTGGCTCCTCTCAGCCCTACTCTCCAGCCTGTCCTGGTCTTGCTGAATGGCAGCACAGCCTTCCAGCATGTCAGCCGTTCCTCCCAGCTTTGTATCATCAGCAAACTTGCTGAGGGTGGATTCTATCCCCTCATCAAGGTCACTGATGAAGATGTTGAACAGGACCAGACCCAGCACCAACCCCTTAGGAACACCGCTAAGTACAGGCCTCCAACTGGACTCTGCACCACTGATCACAACTCTCTGAGCTCTGCCAGTCAGACAGTTCTCAAACCACCTCACTGTTCACTCATCTATTCCACACTTCACATGCTTTGAGGAGTCCATTTGAAAGAAGTCATAGAGATCTTTCTGAAGCTGACCTGACAAGTATAGCTTCAGCAAGAATTCAGAATTCTGGACATTACTTTTAAAGACTTTTTCAGAGAAAGCAGACATCCTCCTTAAAATTCAGAAGCCACATTATGGATGAAGATAGGGACAATCACAGCAGCTGAGTGTAGGGCATTGAGCTGCCTGCCTGCCTCATTCATCTCTGTTGCTTGATCATATCCTCTCCCCTCACTTGCAGCAGCTGTGCAGCCTCTCCCACCACCACCCACACTACAGCCTGAGGCACACGTTCACTCCATAGGGGATAGATGACTGCAGGATCATGAAACC
The DNA here is from genome assembly GCA_013399175.1 of Odontophorus gujanensis. Classification (NCBI taxonomy): domain Eukaryota; kingdom Metazoa; phylum Chordata; class Aves; order Galliformes; family Odontophoridae; genus Odontophorus; species Odontophorus gujanensis. The sequence continues at coordinate 90,136 of VXAB01013068.1, read as the reverse complement.
TTACCCCAGAGAGCTGCAGTTCAGCTAGCTGTAGGTTTGCCACTTAGACCCACCCATGCCCTGAAGTTCAGCTGAGAAATAATCTTGTCTTTATTCTCCTTTTCTTGCATTCAGCACGACAGAGAAAAGGTGGGCAGCAAGGCAAGCAAGAGCCCTCACTTACTTTTTAAGCAGGGTAGCATTTGACTGCTTTTTTAATAGGGGAAGGGGCTGGAAGGTAGATTAGTAAGATGTCCAGGTGTTTGTGGTATGGACATGATTTGGTACATATTATCTGACATGGCCTGTTTTTTTATACAATGTGATCATTCAATAGGTCTTGGAATCATTACACCGATATAAGTACAAATAAGAAAAAAGGTTGTGCCATTTCAATTTCAAGACAAATGACACCAACAGTGAGGTACCACATTTTCTATGTTTTTTATCTTTGTGAGCAGTACAACAAATTACATATTCACACGTATGTGCACACAGAAAATGCCTTCTGAGTTAAAAAACGAGGTGATAGCAACCTCCTATTACGCAGTTTCCTTTCATAAGAGCAAGCTGACAAGAGCAGCAACATAAAGCACATTGAAGATAGTTATCAAGTCAACTCCTCTTTTACCTTCTCTGCTTTCTTTGCTCTCCTCCTCAGTCAGCCCCTGTGTGCCACACAGTCTTAGAGGGAGGTGAGACAGAGCTAGGCAGAATGCCAAACTTTACTCAGGAATAATAACCTGCAGACCTCCACAGGAATTGTACTGACTTGCCGCAGCACTTAATCTGGCCAAAAGACACTGAAATGACAAGAGCTGGGATGCAGGAATGGTGGACTGGGATTTAATAAAGGGATGCTTTTGCCTAAGTATGAATATCAGAACCAGTGAGTATTTTCCTTTAACATTTTCACAACTTTACAGAACAATAAATATACATCTATATATATTTTTTGGTTCACAAATAATGACAACTACATTTAAATCATAAATAAGAGACAAGCTCACGCACATCAGTAGTATTTTAACTACATTTAGTTTGTAATCACTCAAATTTAGAAACAGTTGAAAAATACTGAAATACAATCCACAACATAATATTAGTGCATTTATCTGTTCAGTTCAGTACCAGAAAGTGACTTTCACGTGAGGGTAAAATTTTCTAAAGTGTTCAAGAGGATGAGAGATATTTTTTCAAAGGCATTTAAACTCCTAAAGTAGAGTAACAAGCAAGATGTCTTCAGTAGGAAACAGTCTCTTCTGTAAATCTCTCGAGGCACTTATGTGCATTTTGGGACTCTAAATGTGTCATATAATTGCTATGAATCCAGCACTGGTGAAAGAGGTAGAAATTTCAAAATCAGCTTTTTGGCTAAAAGATTTCTAACATTAAAAAAGAAAAATAAATAAATAAGTAAAAACAACCGAGCCGAAAGAATTTTCTCTTCCGTAATGGCTTCTGATGTGCAGAGCAGAAAAGCTATGAGTACCTCAGAATGAGTTTTATAAAACAAATAGCAGAAACTCCTGAACCAGAGCAGCACTGCTATGATAAAATCAGGATATTTCAGGACAGAAAACTGCAATACCTCTGAATGACTTCCTTAGCCCACACTGCTACATCCTATCTTTTGATGTTAGTATTTGGAAGTAATGGCTATTGCACACAGAACTCCTAATGCTCTGTGTCTTCACGTAAGACATACCCCATTTCAGGGAAATGCAGCTCACCTTTATTACACTCCTGGAAAATTTACAGCCATATATAAGGTAGAGATTGGAAGCAGGACTAAAGACTTGCAGTAGAAAACTGATAGCTTGATCTACTATAGCTTACAGCTGCAAGCAGTAGTACTATTTTATGTTATTACAAATTTCTATTTCTTAAAGAACTCTTTGGAAGACATGACTAAGAGGATAATTGTTTCATTAAGCACACTAATAGAGCTGTGCCATCGCACAGAAGACGGCAGAGAGGCTGAGAAGCCTGACTCTGTACCTTGCTTCTAGGCTGGCAGGAGGAAGGAGGAGGCAGCGTGCTCAATCTTGCATCAAAGGCAAATCTTGCAAATTACCTTGCTGTGACCTGCTCCCTTTCTCCTCCTCCTCCTCCAGCCTCCTTAGAAGGACACAGATCAAACAACAAACAGTCAATAATGCAGGAAGCATATGAGCAATGTGTCTTCGTGGCTAAGGCTAGTAGTATACTTGGCTGTAAGGCAAAGTATGACTAGCAGATAAAGAGAGGTGACCCTTCTCTGCTCTGCACTGGTGGGGCTGCATCTGGAGTACTGAGTCCAGTTCTGGGCCCCCAGTACAAGAGAGAGCCAGTACTGCTGGCTCATATTCAGCCAACTGTCTATCAGCACACCAAGGTCCCTTGCCATCAGGCAGCTTTCCAGCCACCCTCCTCCAAGCTTGTAGGGTTGCCTGCAGTTGCTGTGACCAAAATGCAGGACCTAACACTTGGCCCCATTGAAACTCATACAGTTTACCTTGGCCCATTGATCCAGTCTGTCTAGGTCACTCTGTAGTGCCCTCTGGCAGATCAACACTCCCTCCCTACTTGGTGTCATCTGCAAACATACTGAGGAGGCACTCAATCCCCTCATCAAGATCACTGATCAAAATGTTAAATAGGAGTGGCTCCAGTATCAAGCCCTGGCAGACACCACTCATGACTAGCCACCAACTGGATTTAGCTCCACTGACCACAACTCACTGGACCTATGCATCCAGCCAATGTTTCACCCATCAGAACGTATGCCCATACAAACTACGGGCAGCCAGCTTCTCCATGAGGATGTTGTGGGGGACAGTGTCAAAGGCTTTACTGAAGTTCAGGTAGACTGCATCAACAGCCTTACCTTCATCCACTAAGTGGGTCACCTTGTCACAAAATTAAATCAGGTTGGTCAAACAGAATCTACTATTCATGAACCCATGCGAACTCGACCTAATCCCATGGTTGACCATTGATCCATGATGGCTCCTGGTGTTAACTGCTCCATAACCTTCCCTGGCACTGAGGTGACACTGATGGGTCTGTAGCTACCAGGATCATCTTTCCGGCCCATTTTTGAAGCTGGGCATCACATTTGCCAGTCTCCAGTCCACTGGGGTATCCCTGGTTAGCCAAGACTGTTGAAAGATGACAGAGAAACTTACCTCCCTAGGTTTGAGTTCTTCCATGCTTTAATTTCAATTAATGAAAACATTTCAGTTTCTAGTTGGCAAGACCAAAAGATGACCAAGGAGTTTGTGATTTTCATGGTTTATATTTCTATTCACGTTTTTATTTAGATTACAGATGAGCATTCATGAATACTGTGAACACAGTGATTTTCTAGCCAGTAGCCAATCCAGCTAAAATAGATCCCTTTTAAAAACTTAGTACTGCCACTGTAATAACAGTAGTTATCTATTCAACAGTACAAGTTTAAGCAGTTTATAAAGGCTCCTTTTCAGCTGTGCATTTACATATTAAAACTATTTCTTATTATAAATTTTTTCCATTGTCATGCTACCCAGGAGCACAAATCCAGTTTGGGCTTGTATGGAGAGATGTTCAACTTCAGCCTCAGAAATTTCACTGCACTGCTTTCAGTTCTACAGACACTCCGAAAAGATTTAAAGTACTATTGTCTAAGGAAAAGCCTTTGTATGAATGGTAATTAGGAAAAAAAATAATAATAAAAGAGGTTTGAATCAAAATATCTTAATTTGACTTATATTTTTCTTTTAATAATATTAGAGGATAGCACTTTTCATAACTGTCTTTTTAATCCTTTTCACTAGATGTACATGTAAGAAGTGTTTCCAGTGGCTACATCTACACTTACAAGTGATAACATTTTAACCTTCCTCATTTATTAATTAAGGGTAAGCACCAGCTATCAAAGCAGTCAATTGAAAAAATTCACATCAACTTTCTTGAGGGATTAGAAATGAATACAAACACTGGTAGGACCTGGTACATTACACTCAGCTTTGAGGTTTAACTTAGCAACTAGCAATAGTTTTTCTGTACATGTTCTTTCCACATATCTGAAGTAAAAAGGAGTAGAAAACTGCATTTTAACATAAATTCAGAAGGATACCATAAAGAAGCATGCTGCTTAACATTCATCCCAAATTTTCCTTAGCTTGTTCCACTGACAAAAGTACAAAATGAAAGGACAGCTTTACTACTCACAGTTATGTATGTAATGGGAACATTCTAATTTACCAAAATTAAAATTAAATTAAAAGACAAGCCCTCTGGGTAGAAAATATCTTATGCTGTGAAGACAAGGTCTATTCCAATATATCACAGCACTGTATTATACTCTTATTTTCAATTCTCAACCCAAGCACAAGAGGAAACTGAAATATACAAACAGTTGAAAGAATCAATTGTTTTAAGCTGAACTGTGACTGTCTTTCTCCAGCAAAGCATTAATTTAATGAAAAAATGCCCTTGCAAAGGTTAGTTACTACCTTCCCACCCACCTTTCTTAAAGAAAAGTTTTTAACCGGAATCTGTGCCATACCATCTTGCTACCTTTGCAACTAATCCAGCAGAAATCTATCAAATTCAAGGACCTTCCCATACCTGCATAAGGCCATAAGGCACTGCAATATATAAATAATCCTTTAAAGTTTCCTCTCAAAAGTTTATTAAGTTGCTTTTTCTGTTTCAGTTTCTTTTCCCATCCTGACAATGCACCAACTTAAACCTTTCAGAACATATGCCAACTGTGAAATAGGCACACACTACTCTATCCTCACTCATCACATCCACATAAACTTGTGTTCTGACCATTTTACGCAGAAGGCACTCATTCTGATCCCAGCTTCTTCCCATTTCTGCTTGCACGAGAGTGATTAGGATTTAACTCATCTACACCTCTGCTGATTATGACTCCACTGAAGCAGCTTCCTGAACTCATAAATTAAATCATTAGAGGGAATGTAATTGATAAGCCTCATTTGTTATAGGCAGGTGGTGAAAATATACCTTCGTTTCTTTTGGAAAGCACTACTTAAGCATTTGTGCTCAGCCACCTGAATTGAAGCTTTATAATCCGTTACGTTTATTCTCCTAGGCTCCGATTGATTCACTGGAGACACAGTGGGGAAATGCCTATTTACTGACAAAGGGTCATAGTTGGTCTTTACCAAATAAATCCTCTCTCCAATTCTGCAAAGTTGTCAGCACAGCAGAATGCCTGGAGTTTGCCTTGCACTACATAGTCAGTAGAAAAGTTGCTCTTTAAAGGCTACAAAATGTCTTCCTGCAAGAAAAAGTGCTCTGATGAACAATATTCATGAGAAGCGCCCATACAGTCTAAGAGGTGCGGACCCTCACTACTACTACAAAGTACACAACCAGAAGGCATTCAGCATCACTCTGGGCATACTGACAGAGCAAAATCAGATTTAGGGTAGTATTATGGCACTGCATGTAATCAGAAGAGCAGAACAGTAGGAAGGAATCAAGGAATCATGAAAACCATAAAATACAATACCACAGGCCGACTGCTGGTACAGTTTGTTCTAATACACAAATATTACTCCTCTCCCTGGCAGTGGCCCATAACTCCTATAACTTTCTAGATGTGGCAGAAACCCCTGGGTAACTGTTTCCTTAGAAATTAAATAGTTGTTTTTCTGTTGGAGAGAAAGAAGATCAATAGCTACAAGATTTTAAAACCACTTTGTGGATATTTTTTTGAGTAAAGTAAGCCAGATCAGTTTCCTAGAGTGCTTGAACAGTGGCCAAAAGTTTGTAAACATACTTGTGAATAACAGTACTTTCACTAATTCGGATACAAATGACTTCACAAGTACATAGCATAGGCTCTTCAAATGAAAATTCATCTGGTATTCAAGTCAACCAGGCAATAAATAAATTAAAACAAACAAAAATCCACAAAAAATATATTTTAAGTAACAGTTAAGGAGAACTAGTCAAGAACAGCAAACAGCTCGAGAATAAACCATTCCAAACTGTAAATGCACATTTACCAAACAGAAAATTACTAATGAATCAGTTTTCAGTCATTCATGTGTTAAAATTCAGATTGTTTTTACGACAAATATTAAGAGTCACTAGGATGAAGCAAATGTGAAGCGATAAATAGGATACACATCAACTGAGGGACATGCTTTAGTGGGCATGGTGGTAATGGGATGATGGTTGAGCTAGATGATCTCAGTGGTCTTTAACAGTCTTAGTGACTCTATGATTCTATTGTATGATTCTAACTCAGTACCTCCATGTTAACCAGACAGAAGTTACCTTACTTTGTTTTCTGATACAGAGAAAGCATAGCATCAAAGTTGACTATTTTCCAGCAGTATAGCAAGGTCATGCCAGGAAAAAATATTAGACAACAAACAAACACATGCTTAGGTGTCCTGATGGCTCCAGACACTCAAGTCTTTACAGTGCTTACACTTAGAAGTAACCTCTGAGAAGAAGTACTGGTCTTTAAACTGCATACCTCTGTGATTTCTCCAGCTATTACCTTTTTATTTATTTATTTATTGTTTGGTTTGGGGTGTTGATTCAAGTTGTTTTGCAGCCAGTTAAAAAACTACAAGGTTTTTTGTTTTGTTTTGTTTTAAGAATTGTATTATGCATTCCAGACACCGTGACCCAAGTTAATGTCTTTACAGTGCTAGAGAATGGAAGCATAACAACAAGTAACTGTCCATTAGACATTTACAAAATGGATTTGCAATCAAAACCTATAGTTTGATTAATTTGTAAATTCCCTGTTATTTTCAGTTGCAAACTGCAAGTGACTAAGCCAGTTTCAAAAGGATAACCCAGCATTTCTCTATTTAGCAAAGTAGGACACGACACTTGACAGACATTTTTCCAATACTCAGATCCATCTTTTGGGCTCTAATTCTGTTCTGAAATGAAGATTTCATACTACTCTTGAAAAACATTAACCACAAATGAAGGTAGCTATATCAGCGATCACACGCTTTTAATATTATCCTGTTCTCTGGGGAAATCACAAAACAGGTGGCCCAAGGCAAAATGCTCCCAATATCCAAAGGAATCAGATACATAAAATGGGCCTTCAGCACTGATGAAGTCCTCTGACTCCAAATGTCCAGAAGTTTAAAAGCTGACAATTTTCAGCACAACCTTTTGGATCTTCCTCTTTCCACAGTATAACTGATGGGTTGACTATAAAAATCATTACTCCCATAAATGGTGCTTTCTTAGTTGAGGGAAAAAGGAAAGGTGAAGACAGGATAATTTGCTGGAATTTATAAAACACCTGTACAGATATCACATTTACTTGGGAAACATATAGGCTGAGAACGTCAGAGGTACTTAGGCACTTAAGAAGGAATGAGGTGGCTTTGTGAATCTGAGCATCAGTCACCACAGTGACTGGGATGGCATGCACTCACACACGACTAGGCCTTATTTCCTCATGGGTTGTTTTTTTGAGTATTGTGCTTTCATCTGGAAAGGATTTTAGATGAAGATGTTAATATGAAAGCACCTTAGTTTGCTTTCAAAATACAAGGAGTTTACACAAATCTATTCATACACTTCCACAGACCTATCCTTAACATGACCTAAATTTACCAGGTAAACCCACAGCAGCAGCTTGTGCTTTCCGTTGCTTGGGTGAAAAGACAGAAAAGCAAAATCTGGAAGACTTCTGGGCCACTGCAGATGGCTTTTTTGGCATTTGTTTTTTCTGTGATTTGATGCTGTATCTCAGCATTCAGCATCTCTGCTTTTCATTTCTAAGAACACTGAAGTTTGTTATAAAAAAAAAATGTTTAAAAGTTCCTATTAGTATGAAGGGGAGAGACAATAACATGAAGAGCAAAGTCTTGGTACAAGGGTAGTTGACAGCTGCAAGACACTCATTCTTCACTAAAACCAAGGGCCTATCCTATAATTTGTGATTTCAAACTAGCACAACACCATGACATACTGAAAAGACCCTGTTGACCACAATTCCAGAAACACTCAGGAGTGAAGAGATTTTCTGCTCATTATTTGTTGAGGAGCCAATCAAAGACTTCTCACTACACACTAAGCCACATTGATATTTTGGCTTAAGCAGCCCCAAGATTTCGCAGAAACATGAATGGATGTTTGCGCATACGGGAAACATCATTTCTGCCTGTCAAGTCGCACTTCATTCACTTTAAATCTTGACAACCATGCTTCCAATGCTTCTGGCTGTTGAGGGAAAAACTGTTCCGCACATGATGAATGCAATGAGGCATAAATGACTGTTGAGGGATATTCTTGGATTGCCTTAAAACAGAATCTGTTTGCAATCCTGACAAACTCATTAGAAAACAAGGAACAATAGCATTCTAAGGAGCTCACAAGTGGCATTTTTAGAATCATAAAATGAAAACAGCTTAGGGGAGACTTAAAGCACGTTAACATCAGAAAACCTCCGTATAAATGCCATTACTTTACAAATTGAACAGAAAATATTAATCAAATTCAAAAACAAGACACTGCATATGTGAAAGGGAACTGAGAGAAATCTTCTGAAACCTGCTGCAATTCTTCTCATATTGTCTGAGGAACATTCTGTTCAAATCAAAATGGACATGGAAATCATAAACTGGAACTAACTAATCCTGGTTTAAGTATTCCATTTGCTAATTCTGATATACATTAAAACTGCTATTAACTAGAAAGTTCACCCCCATAGGATATAAGTTAATTAACCTTTCTTTTTTTTTCGCAATTAGTGCTGCCTGGCAGCAGAAAACCTCATGAAATCAAAAGTAACTATAAAGTATACTAACAACTACAATTTCCTATGCAATCCTTCCACATGGCATCCTCATCTTATACAGCTGATAGGCAGAAAGCCTGATCCAGAAAAGTATCTGCCCTGTATTTTTCGTTTCCTCGCTATCTAACTACTTGGAGTTAGAAACCTAACACAGGAGGACAGGAAATCCAAATGTCAGATGGACAGCCCAGATACGGCAACATACATTCTGGAAAACATTCTGAATAGCAAATCCATCATTAGTATGAACCACTGCAACTTCACTAAAGCCAGTTACCATAGATAAGGAGCAGTACTTAGGAACTCATTTCCGACTTCCCAAGTATGCCACACTGCAAAGCAAGGCCCCATGAAAATTCAGGTCATTGGAGGATTCTCAAAACGATTACTCACGTGGGTAGTACATATTGTACTGGATAACATACCCTGCTCAGATGAAACAATACTCAGCATCCTGTGGAATGATACAGGTCATACCTTCAAATTAAAATTGACTTTTTAAGGTCACGAATTTTTAAAGAACAAAATCAGAAAAGAAATAGGATGCAGAAACCTCATCATGTTCAACTTCTTTGGAGGGCTGCATGGGATGACAAACAATTAAGAGAACTTGCAAAATTCCTCTTTTCTATTCCAGGTAGTAAGGCACTTAAAGAAACACAAAGGAAAGTAACGTGTTGCAGCTGACAACTGAAGTCAGAATCGCATTCTTTTAGCATTTTCTACTGACACCTTCATATTTCTCATTAAAAAAGCAAGTCAACTCATTCTTTTTTACACGAGATAGACCAAAAATGGTCTAATTCAGACTTGGGTAGCTTTACAATACTGTTCATGCTCTTGCACAAACAAACATTTTACTCCTAATTCAAAATTTTCGGAACTTGTTTTCAAAGGGTTATGGAGGGTAATTATTCTTGTTATTACTGCTAAATTTACACTCTGCAATAGAATTAGCAGTTGTGACAACACTGATGCAATTCCTATCAGCATAAGCACCTGAAGGGGCACGTGTGTTGCTACATATTCACAGTTGAATACACCTCTATCCTTGATTAACTTTCAAGGAAAAAATCCAGTCAAAGATTTATTCAAGCTAAATCTAAAGCCTGGGTACTTCCATGTATTACCTTATACACTGATTAAGCCCTTTTGGGAATAATGTAATTGAGCAAATAAATCTTATACTAAACATGGATTTAACCTATAACCTTCTTGCATTAGTGAATCTAAGCATTCTACAAATTCATCAAAATTGAAAAGTTTTATTAACTGCTGAAAAATATATTGCACCAAAACTAGAAAGTGCAACAGCCTCCCTTATGTTACTATGCAAAATCACATTACAATAGGCTCTCTGTTTTGAAAGCAATCCCTTGTCATATAGAAAACAGACTGGATACAAGCAATAAGACCTGCCCAGAGATTTAGAGGTCTACCAAAACTGTCCTCCACCGTCCTGGGCTTACGTTCCAGCAGGATTGTACCCACAAAGCAGAATAGAATTCCAAAATGTTTACTTTATCAGGATTTCTCTGCTCTGTGTACTTTTAAGCCCTACCTATCATGATTTCAGCACTTTTTCTGAAGATCTGCCACACCGCTGTTGCTTTGATATTAACTTTGGTAACATCTAATATCACGAGGAGCAGAACAAAAAGTGCAAAATATATTTGATGAATATTTATTCAGAGTTCTAAATACATTCATGATATGTATGTCTCTGCCCTTTGTACACTGCTTTCTGCAAACATCTCAGCAAATGTTCAGTGAGTTTAAATGATTACAGAATGTTCCAGGAAAGTAAATACAGAACTTGCAATTGTACACTTGAAATCTGATTTTAAGGGTTACATTCTAAAAGTCAAAGGCAGAAACTTAATATGCATCCTACATCCCATCAATGGGTTCAAGTGTCAAACTGCAAAATCTCAAAATGAATTGCTATCAACCACTCTATGCAACAAGGATGTCAGAAGAAGATTTGTGAATAACAAAACACACTGAAGAACAGTTTATTTTTTGTGGGCAATTTCCAGGTTAAAAATATGTAATTGCTAACAAAGTAACTACTTATGGTTCTTGCCCAGCTTAGTAGGAATTTATAAAGAAATGGACACAAAAAGGATTTCAGCAACTTTCCCACAGAAGCTATATTCAAAAGCCAATTCAATCCCAGTGGGATGTGCGAAAGTCCATCGTACTGCAGTACATATTTTTAGCTGTTACAATTTCAGATTTCATTAAGTGTTTGTTCAATGTGACAGAGCAGTAGGAGATGAGTATTCTGGTGCCTCATTTCATACTTTTTTATCATCAGTCTGGACCATCTGGCTGCAGCTCAGCACTGTATGCCCCTGAAACTAAGGTGGATGCATGAATCGTTAAGACACACTATCAATGCAAGTCTCCTATGAGTATTAACAGGAGGAGAAAGAAACAGTAAGCTGCCCATTATAAAAAGCAGAAATGCTCTTCCCTAATCTACTTTGCTTGAGACTTAATGATAATTAAATGTAGAAGATACTTCATATTGTTGATCTTTATTGACGTTATAGATCTACTGGGCTTTTCTTCATTATTCACAATTTTTATAAAGTTTTTGAAAAGGGCAAGAATTGCGTACCTATTTTTAAACTTACTGCTTCATTCTTATTCAGCACCTCCCTTTGTAACTGCCATTCCCTAACATAATGATATTTCTACAGAATCATAAAGGCACTGTAACAACCTGTTGCACAAAGCCTTAAAGAAAACAAATATCCTTATTGATCCCAAAATATTAAGCCAAACCTTGCTCTGCTGTGATTGGGCTGCAATTTGGTGGCCTTTCACTCACGATGTGTAGCTATCTAACTAAGCCTGGTATCCTCACCTTATGTTTGAGGCTGCACTGATAGTTACAGGCCTGGTAGCTTTGAGTGGCTTTGGCCACATCACATCTGGGTACCCACATCGTGCTGTCTATTAGAGAGCTGCTGTCAGGCTCAGCAGGAGTGGGTGAGAACTAAGAATCAGGGATTCACTCACCTGTCTTACAACACTATTTAGCCCACTGCCCCTACAAAAGAACACTATGCTCTGCTTAGACTCCTGCAGTTAGAGATAGGGTCACTCCTGCTTTGTCCCTCACAGTTACTCTGTTCCCAAAGAGTCGAGCAGTGTTGTTTTTCATCTCTTCATTCCTACTAACCTAAATCACAATAGTTCACATTCTAGTAAAGCAGTTCCCTGTGGGGGAACACCAGAAACAGTGAGATTTCTCCAGCAGACAGCCCCACTCAGGGTGCTGTGCTCCCCAGGGCACTCCCCAGCTAGGCACCTTCTGTACACCTCAGTGTACATTTTGATTGTGGATCCACTTGTACCATCAAGCTGCTGACAGCTATCCAGACATGAGCTTCACAGTGGAATAGGAAAGATATATACCTCTGTTTGTACTTATTGCTATGGTACCATTTCATATTTAGGCAGGGATGTGCTGCTGCAAATATCCCCCCCTTGTATCACGTGAAGAACTTCACACAGCTCTCTGAATGTCTCTCTGAAGGCAGAACACCTGAAATGGTTGATTATAAAGCAGATTCCACTGCAGCGTGTCAGTTTTCCATCTGACAGATGTCGGGCAGGTTCCCCAGTTCTCTGCATAGAGCTACTGATTGATTTGTTTCTTTGCCTGAGACAGCAACATTACTGCTTCCTCTGCTGCTCTCTCCCCCTCTTCCCTTCCCTTTGGCAGCTATTACAGAAAATTCCTTCAGCAGCAGCCATCACTTCAAATCCTGTCTGGTTTTCATTGGAAACAGCAGATGTACCTACAGCACTTCATTGAAGTTAGTAAGGGAGTGCTGACACAAGATACCAGCATTGCAAGATCACTGCAGATTTATTGCACGCTTAAGCCTCAGCTCAGGAGAGTATTTAAGCATGTCTTTAACTCTTGGTGGCCCCATTGTTTTCAATTAGTCCAAAATTACATGCATACATGAATGACTTCTTGAACTGAGACCTCAGGCAGTAAGGTCCTGGCACTCATCATTCATACTACAAAAATTATTCAGATCTCTTAAACATTATAACAATTTTAGAAGTGATTAAACACTCCTGTATTCACTTCTGAGTCACACTGATTGTTTTTGTTTGACCACGGGTCAAGCAGCAGAGAGGAAAGTGGACTATCACTCCTATAACTCCTCCTATGCCAACAGACTGGCAGTTAGGGAGGAAAAGTTGAGCTGAATTTCAATGTTTTTGGAATACCTTTTCTTTTTTTCTTTGCATGAACATCCAGTTGTGGAGGTCTCTAGGAAACACAGGTAGAGAGATTTTGGAGAAGAATATTATAATCTGGTTATATTCCTTCAATTTGCAGCACAGATTTCTTCGAAGACTTCAGTACTTATGCACTTCTTTAAATGTAACTTACAGTATTAATCTTTATCAAAATAAGGCCACTTGCCAATTTCTAGTAATAAAAAGTGCAAGTTTTTAGAAAATTGTGAACAGTTTCCGTTACCTTCATGCTTCAGTCTAACACACGGCTGCATATTAATAGATGAGTACTAAGCTTATGAAAACATTGCTGCTAAAAAACTGACAACAATTTCCCCAAATCTCCCTTCCTATCACCACACACAGGTGGTACAAACACGCACCTGGTTGTTGTTGCTTAATTATTTGTGTTCTTGTAACACACAAGAAGCTCAGCTCACCTGCAGGATCCCACTGTGAGACACTATGCATGCAGTATAAACAAAATTATCCAAAGAATTTAGGGATAGCTCTCATTTCCTCCTGAGTCCCAGGAAATTGCATATCCTGCAGAATCAATAAAGTTAACAGCAGAGCTCTGAGGAACACTTTACTGCAAGGTAAACTGGCTGGACCAAAATAAAAAAAAAAAGATCTTGCTTTGCTTAGATATGTTTCTGCATGCATGCATACAGATAGAAATAATTTCAGCTGCATGTATTAATAAAGAGAACATTGCTCTAGAATATTTGTAAAATTTTACAAGATCTGAAATGATAAGCAAAAGCACAGATAACAGCAAATGCAGTTTCTTCTGCACACTCCCTAAACTAAGTTAACTGCCCAACAATTTAAGAGAAAGATACCAGTTACAATCCTGTGCTATCTCCTGTATCCATATGTAAAACTTCAGATGGACACATGAAAATTATTTACCAGTTTTATTGTTCTTATGGTACTCATGATGATGAATCTCATTGCCACTCTTCGGTATTGCTCAGCAATATTACAAAGGAAAAAAATACATATACTTCTCCTACAAAGTTGTGTTCCTTTATGACCAACAGAAGTAATATTATTTCACTCTGAATGACAAATTAAAAAGAGGTTTGCTTTTAAGTCATTATATCTAGGTTCTAAAACTGATATTTACTTATTTTGCACAATAAAAAGCATTTGGGGAATTTGTGGGGAATTCAGCAATGTAGGGGTTCCTTCTCTCTCCACAGTCTCTGTACCCAGCTATTGCAGATTATTCAGTAACTGATGCTCAGAAATCCAGGTCAGAAAACCACAGTGCATTTGCAAGTATTCTGTCGCTTTTGTATATCCACTGGTATCTACAGCATCAGGATATGCTGCACTTCAATCCCTTGCCATTCTTAAAATGATACAACCCAAAGACCTTGCACAGCCTAAACTCATTAACACTGCAAAAATGACAGACTTGCCAATAATTCCCCTAAATTTTTTGTCAAATGAAGAATGTTAATATAAGAAAAAGTTGACAAGTGTGAGCATTCATTTATCTCAGGTTTTGTCTTAGTGAAATTATCATATTGATTATTTAATTTCAACCATTTATTTCCACTAAAAATATATATATA
>VXAB01013068.1:0-75453 GCA_013399175.1 Odontophorus gujanensis | reverse complement strand
AAAAAAAAAGACTGGTTAGAATCCTACCAAGCTTGAACTACAATAAATTTACATTACCTTCTATCATGTTCCAAGACATGCATGTTCCTATCTGTTCACAAAAGCAGAATTTCTAAAGTAACATGCTATAACATCCTTAACATGCTATCCTCTGGCCTATGGCATGACTTCCCAGTTCCATTTCCAGCTATTCCAAATTCTACTTCAAGGAGCAGTTTCCACTTTGGCACTTGGACCAACAGGCTCCCCCAGGTGGGTGCCCCCAGACTCCACCAAACCCCAGAGAGTGTTTTGCTTTCACAGTTCACTGTGGTCTTGTCACTGGACCCTCATCCACTGCCAACTTTTGGAGCCTTGATTCCTTCCCACAAACCTCATCACCTTCTCATGCATTTTCAAACAGTTCCATTTCTTATCTAGAAAAAGATGTTAGCAAATCTTCCTTAAAGGAATATGCACTTCTGGATATTTTTGATTACAACACTCCCTTGGGGTCCAGCCTCGCCACTTCCCAGAATGAGCATTCTTTTAGCAAGTGAGATGCTAACAGTGTTACTACTCATGTTGATCCATCTTGTCTACCAGACCTACCTTGCTTTCTCAAACACCAGCGCTCACCTGCGGTTGCAGCTTTTAAACTTGGATAATAAGCTTTTCTGGAAAGAGACCACCTTCCCTACATGATACCTAAAGCATCACTTCCCACTGTATGCATGATGAAGTTCAGACACTGCTAGAACACAAATGAAAAGAGAAATATGGTAACTTGTACTCTAAATGTTTGAATGCAATCCAGAATGCACGTAAAACTTTGGATGCCTCATTCAGTAGTGCCTCTAATCTCAGGCTTAAGCAACATACCTACAGCACTTGATAACAGCTTAACATATTTAACTGTTGGTTGTTATTCATTTTTTTCCCACTTGATAATTGATTATATTTTAAACTCATTTTAATCAATACTTTGTTGAAGTGATTCACTCATGAATTAACAGGGAAGGTGTGTGAAAATGCAGATCTTCCCTCTTCAAAATACTAGATAAAGACTGCTTCTGTCAGCAGTAGAATCTGTAATGTTTCATGATCAGCATGGTGCTAAAGAAGTATGTATCAGTACCCACAAAAAAAAAACAAAACCTTTCTATGTGAAGGCTACCCAGACACCCATTATATTCATACACTGTGAAATTTAGCTATATTATCTACTCCTTGCTTTCAGTCTCAGAAACCAAGGGAGAGGATACTAATAGGCACAGCCAGAAACTATTAAGAAAAATTGTTATAAAATAATGTAACACTAATAAAACAGGAGTAATTGACCAAAAAAAAAAACCCCACATAAACCCACAAAAGGAAAATGTTCAATAAAAAAGTTTTATTTTGAGATTACAGCTTAGTGGTTTTAAGTGATTATTATTTTTGTAGGAAGTAACATATTGTACTGCCAAAATAAGACATCCACAGAGACAAAGAAGCTTACTAATGATAAATTATTGCAATATAAAAGCAATCAGATTCAAAGAATATAGAATACACCACTAAAATATACATTTTTTTCTGATAAGAAAAACGCCATTGCAAGAAACATTCTGCAGTACACAAGAAGCATCTCTCCCCAAAAGCATCTGAAACACTTATCTGTTATTTCTAGATACCAAATGTAATTAAAGTACAACCACTTCAAGTGCAGTCTAAACTGAATTAGTCAATAATGTATCAAAGCCATGCTCAAAATAGCAGGTCATTGCCACTGGGCTTTAGCAGGTACAACAATTGAGAAAAAGAGCACAGAACATTCACAGTTACAGAATACACAGTGCATCAAACTCCAGAGCTAGGAAAACCCCACAGAAAAACAAGTGGTCACTTTGCTTTGGAATGAGAATGAGATCATTCTGCTCAATGTAAAATGTTAACCTTCCAATAAGTGTTCGATCTACAAAGCTTTAGCAGTCCAGTACCATTGTCTTTTAGTTGAAGATGAAAATCAATAAAAGAGGATGAGAGCCAGCAGAATATCCTGGCAATCAAGACAGGAAGCTGGGCTGGATTAACAGAAGCAGAGCCAACGGACTGAGGAGGAGACCCTCCTCAGTTAAGTTATCACTAGGCCACAGCAGCAGTACTGCAGTTTTCGGCCCCAGCACAAGATGATCAAAGGCAGCCAGTTCAGTTTTCAGGACACCAGGGTGGAGCAGGTGCCTCTGGGAGAGGTTTTTAGTCAGGGAAAGGCTATAGGAAAGGAAAAGGCCTTGGGATCTAACAGCAGCCTTTCATTGCCCCTGATGTCACTGAGAAGGCAGAGCCATGCCTTCCACAGTGCTGCAAATTAAATGAGAGAATCCAGCTGAATACAAGATAAAACTTATCCACCATGAGGGGATAATGGGTGGTCAGGAAGGATTATGCAATCTGCAGTTCCTGGAGGTTTTCGAACAGGTATGGCTTTCAAGAGCTGGATAAAGCATCAGGTGTGCTCGTCTAGCTGTTCAAGCAGCAGGCTGAACTCCTCAGATCCCTTCCAACCTGAACTAACCAGCTATCTTATGACTCTAATAAATTCAGCACAAAAACATTTGGAAATAAGTCATCTGTGGCTTGAGGTCTTTGTGTCAGCATGTCTGTCTCTGTCAGTCAGTCCTTGAGTGGCAATCACTGTTTTGAACTAACAGAAGAACAAAGAAAATCTGGTACCAGTGTGAACCTTGAAGTTGCTTAATATATCTTTCTCCAAGCTTCCCTGATTTTATAGTACCATTCTCCTTGTGTATGAGAATCACACTGGTAAAAATTTGATAGAAAAACTCTGTAATTTTCCACATTCAAAATGAGGAATTCTGGTAGTGAATTAATTTTTAACTACAGGCCATTACAGATATGCAGGAGACAGAATGGCTTGTCACTTTGTGTGGTTTGTGGTCATATTGGAAGTTCCCATCCAAATCAGTCTCTGATATACAATTTTTGTGATTTAAGATCATTTTCCGAGGAAAAAAATGGATGCTCTTACTACCCTTTGCATAGCTTTTTCATGAAACAGCTTATCAGAAGACATCATTGACTGAATTGGCTTGTTGCTGCTCAAACGAACTGAGAATGCACTTAGCTGATCTTAACTCCACTCAAAAATTTCCTGGCTAATTATACTTCTGATAACATATAAAAACTTGCGTGCAGTCATTAAGTTGCAGATTTATCTCACTGGCAGCTTATTGATTAGGAAAATGTTTCAGACATTAGAAAACAGAAAAAAAAACTCTCTCATCCTCTATATCTTTATGAAGGAGAGAGTCCTAAATATATATATATATATATGTATATGTTCTTTTAATACAATTAAATGGGAAACAGCAATGAAAATTGCAATCTAATTCAAGGAAAACACTATAGGAGATGACTCATGAAAAAAATATTTTTGGCAAAAACATCCAGAACAAACAAGACATACTGTTCATGCCCAAGTTGTCTCCAGATTATTGCTCAGACTCTTCTACAACCACAAAGAAAAAGCACTTTGATCAAATAACCTACTTTTCAGTTAAAGGATTCAACTTCGCACAGTTCTAAACAACCCCAATGAGCTATTTACGTGTGATTAAACATAGCAGTTTTCAGATTCACAAATTTTATTCAAGAAAATGATCACTATAGACGAAAATCAAATCTGCCCATTGCTCAGATACAGCAAATCAAGAATGATTGGTCGGAAATAATCTCCATTGAAAGCAGTAGCTGACATCAGTTGAGGTTTGCTTGGATAAGCAAGAGGCAGAAAGGTTCTGTGAATACCCTTGCTACAAGGATGATTTATGAAACAAGCTCACTAGCACAGGGTAAGCTCTGCCTTCTCAGCTTCAAGAAAGTTTTACTCAGTAAGACATTTTCACTGTACACATTTTTAAATTTTGATTACAACTCTAACATTTTAATTAAATTTTACAAGTTTTTAAAGTTACAGAAACACCTCTGCAATAAGGTCCAGAACATTAGCAGCTTCCCTCAGTTTCACTGAGAGATGGAGACTGGTAAAACAAGATTTTGCTACAAGTTTTGGGAGCTGGATTTGGTATGAGGAATATAGGATCTCACAGAAAATTTCAGCAGAGAGAAGCAACACCTTATTCTTTAGCAATTTGGTTGTATAGTGAAAATCAGAGATGTGTGCTTATTATAAAAGGTGCTGTAACAAAAACACAGTGTTAATAATATGCTCTGAATAGTAACAAGTTAAAAATGTTGAAGCTCTATTCTACTCTCTTTTGTCATAAGCTCCCTACAATCAGCACCTCTACTTACCTATGTTTAATTAGTAGTCCTATTCAGAAATGTCAGCAAGAAATATGATTACTTGAAAAGAAGCACATTTGTGTAACATTAAATCAACAGCTAATTAATGCAGCAAATAATAACTGCATTTTCATTACAATCATGTAATCATTCCAAGTGCACTGGTTATAGTAACAGTTAATTTTGTTACAGAGATGTATTTTAAAAACATAGTCCAAACAGAGCTAAAACTATGTGGTTAGCTGCCTCAAATGTTCAACAGCCTAATATCATGTTTTTCCACCTGCTCAGGTTATGATATTAATTTGGTCAGGCTTTAAGAAACACTCCTGAAATCATCATGAGCATTAACAAATAAAAGAAGAGAACAAGACATGCTGATGGAAGACAGAGTAATGTGGTACTGCAGCATGCTCATACCTAGTACAGACAGCCATTTATTTCCCTCAAGTAATAAGAAGTTGTTTTGAAAAGAAGCTAAGCTTTGCTATTGTGCATGCAGAGCCAATTTGAGAACATCTGCACGTAGCCAAAGTCCTGCAAAACTTCCTCAGCATCTGAACAGGCCAGATTGTTAATCAGAGTCTTAAGAGATGACTGTTTTATCATGTATAGGCAATATGTTCAAAGAGAACAAGCTACAGACCTACTTAATTACAGAATCACAAAATTGTAGGGGTTGGAAGGGACCTCTAGAGATCATCAAGTCCAACCCCCCTGCCAAAGCAGCTCCCTAGCCCAGGTTGCACAGATAGGTGTCCAAGCAGGTCTTGAACGCCTCCAGAGAAGAAAATTTCATCACCTCTCTGTGCAGCCTGCGCCAGTGCTCCATCACTGTGCTGTGAAGAAGTTCTCAAGCACATTTGGGCAGAACTTCCTATGCTTCAGTTTGTGGCCATTTCCCCTCATCCTATTGTCACACACATTGTGCTGCCTGGTATATTTACTCTACTTAGTCAAAACATCAGGACTATCTGAAATTAAGTCAAAAAGATACCTCAGTTCCTCAAAGCTACTCAGGACTGTAGGCACTTACTCATTACCTACTCAGTGGCCACCATTCCCCACTGAGTTGTGGTAGTACCCACCACATGCAACGGTACTCACACTTATGAGCAAGAAAGAAACCACAATTAACATTTTCAGCCTGTCCAGTCTTCCAGAGCAACACAGTCATGAGGGGAAATGCTCCTACTGAGAGCAGATGCATCTTTCACTAGCTGGTGAAGCTCTGTTTCTTTGGTGAAGACTGGAATGCTAGCCCAGGAAGCATAAGCATGGTGATCAAGCATTGAACAGATTAAAGGAGCCCACTCAGAGACAAAGTCTCAGACAACCGTAATGAAATACAGTTAAATCAGTTAGCAATTACAAATCAAGTTCTTGATCAGGATATATTTTCTAATCCAAATCGGTTTACCAAGTATTCCTGATTAACTCACCAGAAACGCTTTGCAAGGAATTACTCAATGCTTTATGTGAACAATTTTCTTTCAAGGTAAAAATTCTATTTACCATTTTATGAACTCTTTGACTGTTCATTACTCATAGTATTAAGTTCTGTCACCCAAGCTACTACTGCAAGTCTTCTGCATCTAAACTTGTAAGGGAGAAAAGAATCAGCTATCTGAGCAAAACAAACAAACAAAAACAAAACAAACAAACAAAAAAACAGGGCCTATGGCCTTGCACATGGACATACTGCCTTGTTTATACGACGTGATCAACATTTGTACAAAAAGAGCCCTGGCCATTTCCTTGCTTAGTAAGTGCCTAGTCATTCAATGCATGGACAAAATACAAGTTGACAGGTTCATTTCTGATTGACCATTGTCAGGGACTCTCAAGATTTCCTTGCTTCTTGCCAGAAAGTGTAAGTGTCTAGGAGTCACAATGAGGTCTGAGCTTCAGATCTGGTCTCCTAAGGTAAAATTCACTTTCAAGTTGCTGAAATAAAACAATCTAACACTTAGATGAAAGCTTGTATAAGATTTCTTTATTGTTTTGTGAAATGACATACAATTTCAAAAACTTCTGGTTTTGGAGAACTTGGCCTTCATCCAGTATCCGCATTTCTGCTGTCTTTGAGGAAAGAACCAAGAGCCAAGGTCAAGAACAAGGAGGCAAAATAAGGGTGGTAACACTGTATAACGTGGTGCTACATTTCTTTAAGATCAACATGGATTTCCAAGCTATTATAAAGTATTTCTCCCTGATAGTGCCACCATGCTCTTCATGCTTCTGTGGCAAAGAAAAACAGGCTCTCCAACTTCTAGCAAGCACTAAAGGACAGCAGAGAAAAAATTAAACAAAAATAAAAATTGAAAGTCAAAAGAAACAAAAACAAGACCAGAAAAACTGCTTATTGTTCACTGTGACTGTGATTAAATGACACATCGTACACTGGATTAAGCAGCCCCAGGATACTCACCAGAGAGATCAACATCTGTACAAACTCATTTTCATTTCATGTGAGACATGATAGCTCCATGGGACTGAACTGTCAGCTACCTAACATTATTTTGGAGACCTTGTAGTCATATCTAACACTGAAGCTGTTACATTGAAAGCAGGTCACTTCAAAATTTACTGCCAGAAGACAGGTGGTTGTAACATTTACCAAAGACTACGGAGATGCAAGCACCAGGGCTCTTTGAAAGAATCTCATTTATTCCACTAAAAATTAAATCAGTGAACACAAAAAGGTATTAATAAAAACCCAGACTATCACATCTGGCTAAGAGTTCCCTGAACCAAAGGTCACTGGACACTGGAAAAGTCCAGCACGAAATCATCACAAAATGTTCCCCCTCTTCTTCCCTAGATATCTATTATTAATGCTACACTAATGTATTACACTGAGGTTAAAGTGCTGGTCAACACAAATAGCTGGATTCTGAGACACTGGAGCACCTTTCATTTCTTATGTACCTTTGAACAAACCATGTTTTCTCTGCTTTTCAGCAAGCACACCTAGAAAATACTCAAGTAACAAGATTGTCCTCTGTATCTGGCACTGAAATAGCAACCTGAGTCAAGTAGAACGCATCCCATCTATGCTTACAATGGTAGCGTTGCTATCTCCTAAAAATACATTTATTGGGAGTAATACCATTTAGCAACTTCAGCAATTGTTTAAATGATGAAAAGACTAATAAGAAATGGGAGGAAACAAGTTACAAACCACTGGGAATATAACAACAGAACTTCTGCCAACTAACAAATTCTGACTAGAAGCTGAATGACTCAGGAGCTAAATGCATAGAGGATGCTTACAGAAACCCAGTTCCTTCTGTGCTGAGGGCTTTAAAAGTCAACAGGGTCAGTTTAAAATTGATCCATTACCATTTTATAGGCAGCAAGTGACAGGAATATCGGGTAGCTGTAATGTGATCCCAGCCATTCAGTCCCATAAGCAGTGTGAGGCTGCATTGTGCAATAGCTGGCAGCAGCAGGCAGCCTTTTGCTAGAAGCCCCATGAAGAGAAAACTGTCACTGCTGATCCTCATGCTGCTGTTGAAGTTGATGAGAATTTTTACTGCTAAATAACTGCATGAGCACGGCCTACATTAAAACAGAGTGAACAGAATAAACATAAAGAAACATGCTTTGACTTTAGAAGCATATGGCTCCCAGAGGCTTCTAACAAACAGTAACTCTGTGTCAAAGGGTAAATTTGGCTCCCAGCTTACTGCTGCATTACCTAGTTGCTGTTATAAAAATGAGGAAACAAAGTAAGAAAAAAGACATATGGATATATGTCTGAGTCAGAGACCTTTTGTTCTGACTACGACCTTTTGTTCTGACAAATTGCTGATTTTTCAAATATTGGAAACAAAGTATTTATCACATGGAAACTGACTGATGTGTTGGCAATACCCTTTGAAAAAACCTCTGCGCCAGCCAAATGTCAAAGTCTGTTACTTCACTTTGTGTGGATTTATACAATTATCCCACAAATCAGTGCATAGTCTCACCTTAGGTAGGAACCTCACTAAGTGCAAAGGAAACAAGCTCATAACAACTCAAGCACCAGAAGTATGATGACTACTCTGAAAGCAATGCCTCCTATTTTTTAGGAAGATCCATGGAATCACAGGCTAGTAAGGTTCACATCTGTGACCGAGAAGATCATGGAGCAGATCCTCCTGGAAGAAATGCTAAAGACTCATGCAGATGCAGAGGTCAGCCAAGAGCTAGCATGGCTTCACCAAGTGCAGGTCATGCCTGAACAACCTGGTGATTATCTATGACAGAGAAATAGCATCAGTGGACAGCAGAAGGGCAACAGATGTCATCTACCTGGGCTTGTACAAGGTCTTTGACATAGTCCAGCAACACATCTTTAAACTGGAGAGCTATAGATTTGAAGGTAGGACTATTTGGATAAAGAATTGGTTGGATAGGTTGTTGCCAATGGCTCTACGCTCAGGTGGAGGCCAGTCATGAGTGATACCCCCCAGTTATCCGTCTTGGGACCACTGCTCTTCAACATCTTTATTAATGACATAAACAGTGGGACTTAATGTATCTTCAGCAAGATTGTTGATGACACCAACCTGATAGGTGCAGCTGACGCAATAGAAGGAACAGATACTGTCCAAAGGGACCAAAACACACTTGAAAAGTAGGCACAAGCTCTTCTAATGAAGTTTAACAAGGTCAAATGCAACATACAGCACTTAGGTTAAGGCAGTATGGCAGTCGAGGTTGAACCTCCCCAACAATATTCCATTACATTTTGCAGCCATGCAATATATGGCAACAGAAGAGCAGTCTGATAAAATGGTCTCTGAAGCAAAGACATGGCCTTGAAATCCTCCATGCAGGAAAAAAGGTACTTACGGACATTCACTGACACATACTGAACATTTATGGAGACCAAACAGTGGGTGTAACACAGTGAGGTGGTGCATGGTGCGATTCAGCAGTGGTTACAGCAATGGAAAAGACAAGTCACATTCTGATCAGCACCTGCATAGTTGTCTCACCATGAAAGGAAGAGTCCCTCAATCAGCTCATCCATGCAAGTTGGCTAATGGTACTATGTTGAAAAATAGTGAGTTGTAGCTGATAACTTCCTCTATCAAATAGAGTTACTATGCCTTTTGTATATGTTGTAGTTTACACTATGTTACACTATGTAAACAGGTAAATCTCTAATTAATATTAGACCAACATCCTACTTCTGTGAGTACTCTGAAAAGTAAAGCCCTTTTCTGTTCTTCCTTGCAGCAAGTGAAAGGAGAAAAACTATCAATGCTAGTCTATACAATCTCCTCTCTGAAGGCAGTTCAACTAAATGCATAACACTTGGCTTCACTGGACCTCTTGATATTATCTATTAATGTGAGCATTTCCTCCTCCCTAAATAGAAAACTCAAACTGTTTTCTTGGTTCTTGTTTCAATATCAAAGAAGGTTAGAGTTCTTGTCGTACTTCTTTAGACATATTGTTCTGACATTGGGAGGAGAAAAAAAAGAGTATGGAAAATTTTGTTGTTCATTAGGTATTTCCCTCCTATACTTTCTGTTCCACCACTATTCTTGAGGGAAAACATCTGTTACCTAACCAAGAATTCTTCTTTCTTTCGACTGTGTTTCCCTCTAGAATATCCTACATTTCGCTGCACTGGCATTTTAGATGCCCTTCATTATCCCTCTCCTTTTGGTACATTCAGGTTACCCTACAGTCTTTTTCACTTTAAATCCATAGACACTTGAAATGAGTAGTAAATCATCATCTTAGGAAGAACAGCTACATTTTTTTTAATATTCAGCTGAAGAATTTCTTTTGACATCTAGAACATAGGCAGAGTTTGCAGTGTACATACACTGCATGCAAAAGCTGTACATTTCTTATTTGCATGAAGAGCTCATTTAACCCTTCATATAGGCAAATATTTACATCTCGATGATTTGCTCAATTTTTGACCCAAGCTTAAAATGACTCCCACCAAAATCAAACAAGTTGAAATAAAGAACCAGAATGTAAGACTGTGATCTTTACATTCAAAATAGAAGACACGTGAACAAAGCACAGGACAGAAAATCTTAAAAAAAAACAAACAAAAAAAACCAATCCCTAACAATGATTTTGAATCTAATGATGGATTCTAACCTACAGCTATATGCTTTTAAAATTATTGAAGTAGAGCGTCCCAATCAAAGATGTTAATAGATTGTATTATATTTTGCCACCAGCATGATAGCAATCCTGATTAAATCTAAAGGCTTCAAAGCTGTAAAGTTCTTATATTGTGTAATCAATTTGACTTGCTTGTAGATAATTAAATACTAGTAAGTGAGAAAAACTAAACAAGATGCATTGACTTCAACTGGATTAAAAAAATAATAATCAGAGATGCATTCTGCAAGTGATCATCAGTACGTAAAAACCTCTCAGAATACCACCAATATCTTATAGTTTGAAAATTATGGTAAATGTTATAAGGTCAAGGAGAATATGTGACCAAAAGTTTCTCTCCCTCTTCACAAAAAGTCAGTATTCCTATAAATAGGTCCAAGGCAATACCTATTAAACCAGTAAGAATGCTTGCACTGACTTTTGTCTTTACACTATGTCAAAATTCCACTGAAGTGTACAGTACTGACAAAAGAATGCTTTTATTAACCTCCAAACTAATAAGAGCTCAAAATTCCTTATTAGGACACCTTGCTCTTTTCACAATTATCTGAAGTTCACTGCAGGTGTGGAAAAACAATTGCTTCAAACTGAAAATGCTACCTGTAATTCCAAATGCATATTTCCAGCTCAGTGTAAATAGAGACCTCTTCAACATCTAATAATTCCATTACTGACAGTAAGATTTCAGCATTTCATGAACATGGAGATGCATCTGTTGCTTGCACCAACAGATAATTGCCTTAACTGTAAATAAACAAACAACTGCACATACAAATAAAATGTAATCTCACAATACAGGCAAGCCACAAAAGTAGCTCTTCAAATCTCAGAGGTATTCTGATCTTCATTTTGTTTCTTAAACAATAAATAACATGTATACTGGATCACACTGCACATGAATTTCAAAACTCCTCTCCAGGATTAGAGGTAGTTGGACTCTGATCTTTGTAGCTGTCTTCTAACTCAACTGTTCTATTATAAATACAGCAGACAATTACTTTGAGAAAATGAAAGTCCTGTGTCTCTCAGCAAACACACCTTCAAACAAACATTATTTGAAAGATGTGTTTAATTCCTGTTGAAACAATGGGAGTCATCCTCAGACATCAAGAGATATTAACTATTTATCAGTTCCTGATGCAACAGGAAAAGAAGAATGGTGATTTTCACATGTAATATTGATGCCACATAGGCTTTGTAGTTTGCACCTTTTCCTATATAAAGAGATCTAAATAGAAAAGATTTTCCCTAAGTATGGATCCTCTTCGTTTGTAAAGATGACAACTTTTGACCTCTCTTATCTTCCTGCCCAAAGTCAGTGAAATTTAAATTAGTTTGAATTTTAGTCGAATTCATTCCCCTTTCCTTGCTGCCAATGTCCTCTTTGAATCTTGACCTACACTAGTAAGCTACCCAGGGAGAGAGATTTTCATCAGTTTCTAAGAGAAAATCTTACTCCTCTCATAGCTGGCTAAGAGAAAAAATATTTCCTAAGAATATATTTTTTGCACAGGTAAGAACTATGGAGTTCCTGGGGTCTTAAATAATGGTTTGAAGGTGCAATTTGAAGATGGTATTTTTATATTATTCCTTTATTTATAAAAACACAGGTCAGATCAAGCAGCAAGTCCTACAGAGATGCATCATGTGAGAGTTGTGATGGTCTCCATGGCACAAAGAAAAGCATGTCAGTAGGCAGAGTGTGCCACAGAGCATTCAGTGGTCACCACTTTTTTCTTTGCCTCTGTCAACAGCCATTTGAAAATAGCTTTACTAAATCCAGCAACTTTCCCCAACTTTCAGAATACATTAATTCTTCTCAGTAGATACAGAGTCTCTCCCCCAGTTAAAAATGACTGTTGGTGATCAATTGCAAATATCATTCATAGATTCATAGATACATTAGGTTGGAAAGGACCTACAAGATCATCTAGTCCAACCATCCTCCTATCACCATCCCTACCCACTAAACTACTAAATCAAATCCCTTAGCACCTCATCTAAACCTCATCATTAATTCATTTCAGAGGATTAACTTGCCACATTGGAAAGGTTTTCATATGCAATCCTTCTTAAATCTAAAGAAAGCAGAGGAAAAAATGAATGATTATCAAATACAGTTTCTTTGCTAAGGGGAAAAAAGTACGCATGGTCTAAGCAGGTGACCTCAGCCGTTTCAGTAAGCTTACAAACAAGCTTTGAACATTCCTCTGTTTCATCTGGCAAATATTTGTACTAGTTTGGGTTAGGGCACTCTAGCCTTAGTATTATCTTGTTCTACATGCATTTTTATTGATTTCGGCGGGAATTATTAATAGAAGCAAACAGTTTATAGCATGTCAGGGTCTCTCAGGTGCATCTACATCTTCGAAAATGCCTTTTGTATATGTGTTCGCTCTGTGGGAGCACATTCATTACAATTCATAGAAGTTTTAATATATTCAAGACCAGATCACAGTTCCCTTACATTTCAGAGTCTGTCCCATAACATAAGAAGTCAACTTCCTTAGCTAGTGTTTAAATGTCTACACTGAAAGTTAACAAAATTACAGGGTGTACTTTTTACCTTCATTTCTGGCATAGGCACATTCCGGTTTTCCTCAACTGTCTGGGCCTTCTCTTTTGAAGAAAATCCCATTTATATATGCTAGCAGTTATAGTGCAGCATATGTCAGTTATTTTCATGCATCTCAAACCTTACAGAGTCACTCACTCTGAATTATAGATCTTTATTCTGAAGAAGGAAAATATGTTCTTTGTTTCAGGGTATGGAGCCTTTAGAAAAAAAAAGGGACAGGAAAGTGCTGTTCAGTGCTAAGTCAAATGTCTGCCTACTATGCCAGGAGTGTTTTTACCAATTAAACCCAGAAAATGATTTCAAGCAAACAAGATCTGTTTTCTGTGAAATCATGGCGATTTGCATTAATAAAACTGCTGTCTTTTAATACTTTACTGATTTTACCTTTCATGTATCTCTCAGTAGAGATGTCAGTTTAATTGGTATAAAGGTACTTGAGCATCACAGGAGAATGGAGCCTTTTGAAGTGTACAAAGCCTGGCATTGTAAGTGACAATTTGAGTCCCCCATCAAGCTACATAGATATCAGAACAGTAGCATACACATTTGTTCACTTCTTCCTTTTGTCTATCCAAGCCATCTGTGTGTTGGAGAAATTAGTTCCAAATGTGCATGATTTAAAGCCTATCATTTTTTCACAATGTGTGCAATCAGACTTAAATTATTTAGACTTTATCAATATAAGCTGCCTTGTTTAACCCTTTGAGGGAAAGAGCACATAATAAGAAAAAATAAATCCAGGGAGTGGACTATTGCTGATTGAAATTAAGGCACAAGAAAACAAGGAAACTGACTTCACATCAGTGCCAAGACCTAAACGTCCAGGTCACAGAAACAATGTAAAACACTTTGCAAAGACATAATAATTGACAACCATGCTGCAAACAATAACAAACATCTACTGCAAGGCACAACTGTAGATTTTCATAAATAGCTTCCAACTATTTTTTCCCTCCTACACAAAGAAGAAAAAAAGAATAGGAAGTACAATAAAGGTCCTTCCTAGACTGCCTTTATTTCTCTTAGCAGTAACAAGAATGAAAAGATGTAATGCATTTCAACAAGCACAAGTAACAAGACTGATCTTCTCAACCAGTAGAACTGTAAATTGCCAAACTCCTTAAAGCTAGTGAACAGGAGAATGGGAAAAAGCCCCCATCTCTAGAGAGTGCAAAATTTCACAGACAAGGAAAAGAAACGCCTCACTTCATTAACACTGTTTTACTCTCTACAAGCAAGTGTTTCAGAAGGCCTGTTAAGAAAAAAGCATTATTATGAACTCTCCCTCACCCCAGATTTGAGAAGAGCAAAAAAAACATCACCATAAACAGACCTTAGACCACAGTTATATGCATGATGCTTCGCAATAATTTAGCGGGATTTCAAATGACTTGGTAATTCTGAGTTCTGAGTACTGACAAGACCCTAGGTCGTAAATGCACTCTTTCATAGACCTTTCAAAATTTGAGCATCATCTCTTTCACAGCAAACCATTAAAAGGACTATTTTGCACTTGTATAAGCCTGAGTTAAGTTCTCTAAAATAAAGAACATCATCCTGTAGTTCTGGTTTTGAGCTGCCCAAAGGATGCATTCAGCCTAAAACACTGAACATCATAAAGCTTTGGAAATACGTGTAGCCAAATTGACATTTTTTGTTCATGTGTTTTCTAAATGAATTTGCTTCAGTAATCTATTATCCTTTCAAATATCTTAAAACAATAAAAACTATTCTCTCACTGAGCTGCAGTAGCTCCATAACTCAATAAGGAGTTATCTCCACATTTTACATAGGGAGAAACAGATTCCAAGAAGCTAAAACAGACAGCCAGTATCATGTAACTCAGCATATTATCATGAATTCTGATTCCTGTAAAGTCCAAGTCTATGATTAGCTTGCTAACTTTAAATACAGTTAATGCTTTAAATTTGCCACTCAACACCTCACTGCAGATCTGGAATATTACAAGGGTACATCACAAGGAATGAGCAGTCTTTGATCCCTGACCAGTGGTAACTGTGCTGTCTGCACTGACTAACACAAAAGGGGTGCACACTGAAGATTCCATGACATTTTCTCAGATGCAAATTGTTTTACACAAATCATAGCTCCATTCAGTTTTCTGCACTAATGCAACATGATTATTTCTTCCACTTCTAGAATAATAGCAGCAATAGCAACTGTCAATATTGATCTTGTTAAATTATTTCTGTCAGGAAAAATATATATTTTTTAATCACCATCCAGGCAAAATGGTTTCAAACTAAAAGAGGAGAGATTTAGATTCAATATTTTAGATCAGATATAAGAAAGAAGTTTTTACAAATAAAGGTAGTGAAACACTGGCACAAGTTGCCCAGAGATATGGTGGATGCCCCATCCCTGAAGACACTCAAGGTCAGGTTGCACCGGGCTCTGAGTGCCCTAATCTGCTGTAGATGCCCCTGTTCACTGCAGGGGTACTGGACTAGATGACCTTTGAAGGTCCCTTCCAACTCAAACAACTCAGTGATTCTATCTTTCTGCCTACCATCCTGCTTTTAAACTAAAGCTCTGCATAATTAACAATTAATTATTAACAATTAATACCAAATTCAGGTCCAGGCATTTAATTGAACGTACACTGTCTACAATAAATAAAATTATAGTATCAGAAATACACCCAGTGAATCATCTTCCTTGATTCTGATACTGGATATACTCCATCTAACATTAGCATCTAAACCTAAACTAGCCATCCCTAAATGTGATTTATTCCATCTACTTTAGATACCTATCTTGAGATAGTTAAAATTAGAGAACAGAACTAGGACACAAATCACACCAAATGATGCAACCAGTTTAATTAACAGCTTTTCAGCAGTTTATGGACAAGTATGTTGGATTGTCACACACAAACCATTAATTCACCAACACCAGCAATTGACAAAAATTAATTTCATTTCCACAGATACACCAGCTTATAATTCTACCAACTGAACACCATTTTTGAATATTCCGATGAGGAAAAAAAATATGTTCTTGTATTTCACATTTCAGGTAGACAGTGATAGATAAGTCACATACTTACACACACTGGGAACTGAGAAAAGTGGACATAAAACCACCAATAAGTAATGATCAGGTTTGCTGCTAGCAGCAGAAGTAGGGACATTCATGAAAGGCTTATTTCTGACTAGCCATAGCAGAGTGCAATGTCAAAGTTTGTCTTCAGAGATAGCAGAGAATGTTTTGATTTTCATAAATGAAAAATAACAGTTCACTCTTAAGGTGACAGAAGAGGACAAGTCAAATAATTTCCATTGATCCACACAATGTTTCTGTTCAGTTTTAAAATCTTTCAAGATTTAGAGGACGAAGTGAAATCTGGCACAGGATATGTAGTTATCCCAAGCCCTAGAAGAACTGGAAATGCAAGCTTTACATGTCCAGCAATGAAGATACAAATCTTCATTATAAAGTTTTATGTTTAAATAATGTGGATACATTAAAGCATTTCATTCACTCAGTAAAACTATTTGGTAATAAAATGACACACCAGTGTTATTGATTATAAGCAGAATAGAATGGAAAGGTTCTAGTTGGAAGGGACCTACAGAGATCAAATGCAACCATCAGACTACTTCAGGGTTGACTCAGAAGTTGAAACTTATCACCGACAATGTTACCCAAATGTCTTCCAAGCATGGACAAGCCACTCTAGGAATTCTGCTCCGTTGTCTAACTACCCGCTTGCTAAAGAAGTTTCTCCTTATATCTAGTCTGGACCTTCCCAACACAGTTTTCACTATCTGCACCTCATGACTCTAGATGTCAGGAAGAAAAGATGAGCACTTCCATCCTCACAAAGTTGTAGAAAGTAATCTTCTCAATCTCCTTTTCTTTAAGTTTAATAAATCCACATGTTCACAGTCTCTCCTCAGAGAACATGCCTTTCACCCCTTTATCAGTTTTGTTGTTCTCCTCTGAATGCTTCAAAAGACCTTCACATTTCTTTAGATTGAACCACAGAGTTACACACAACATTCCACACAAGGTTCCACTAATGCTAAATACAGCAGAAAAATTACTTCTATAGGGCTAGCTGTGCTGCGTTTAATGCATTCCAAAATGTTTTCCCCCTGGCTGCTAGAACACATAGCTACCTTGTGCTGAGCTTGCTGTCACCAGCATCCCCACATTTCCCTCTCATCAGGGCCTCTCTCCAGCCACTCACTTGCCAAAGTTTGCTTACATCTGGCATTACTCTAGGTGCAGAGCAGAATCCAACACTTGTTATCATTAAATTAGTGGTTAAATTTCTCTGCAAGGCCTCTTGTCCTTCAAGAGAGCCAACAGCACCTTCCACTTTAGTATCATCAGCAAATTTACTAAGGATGCATTCCATTTCTGCATCCAGATCACAAATAAAAACACTGAACACAACTGATCAAGACTACACACTGAGGTGACTAACTACCAGTCAGATGTAGCCCCATTCACAATAACTCTTTAAAACCCTACTGCTAAGTCAAATCTTCATCCAGCACGCTGTCAACCTCTTCATCTCACAGATGGACAATTTGTCCAGGTTGTTATTGTGAGGGACACCATCAGAGGCCTTACTAAAATCCAGACATACCACATACACTGTCTTCTCTCTTTTATTAAGTGGGTGATCTCAGCATAGAAGGAGATCTAGTCAGTGAGATAGTACCTTCCTTATATGAACATATATTGGTTAGGCCTGATCTTGTAAGTGGCTTTCAACAGCACCAAGGATATAATCTCATTTTTTCCAGATACTACGTATAAAACTAACAGGCCTGTAATCTCCAGGCTTTTCTCTCCTACCTTCTAATAAAGTAATTTCTGTGCCTATGTATTTTTTTATATATATACACACATTTACATATATACACACAAATGTATAAATAAAGCAGGGGTACTTAAAAAGATAGAACTCAAGTCTTAAGGAAGTGACAAAATGGCCACATTTCTACTGCTACTGCCACCCAAATTATGGTGTGAGCAGGTACAATCTGTACAAAAATACTGTTATGCTATAGATCTAGGAGGGAAAGGATGCTAAATGTCTGAGAGTCAAAAGGAAAAGTTGACAAGGAAGACACTCTCTCTCTTGTTCACAGAAAGGTTTCTCCAGCTATCACAAATGGATACTGAAAATTCATAAGTGGGAGGGGATAAGTAGTTCAGGTATTGTTGTGTATTGACTATGTTGTTGATTAAAGATAAACACTGTGCATACATACATTGCACAAGACAAATCATTGTCTGAAGAGTCAGACTTGGACTTTATTCTCCATCACCCTCATTTTTCAAATCAACTCAAACATCATACAGGAACAAGGAAGCATTTTAAGATCACATTTTAAGATCATACTATACGTGAGCATTCATTTGCCATGGAAGGCTACTTTCTTCATTATGGTAATAACAAGCCATTTTCACTTAAACAGAAATACTAATTACCATAATTTATATTTGTTATCTTCAGATCCCCTACAAAAACTGTTCTTGGCTCACAACAGATCAGGAGATCAGATGAAAAGTATATATATCTTTAGTACTGACAATACCTGTCCTCATACTATGGCAGACAATGTACTGCATCACATCTGCATAAATCTCAGTGCAGAAATAAAATAGTTCCCTTCCAACCTTATGTCCTGCCTGCACTACAGTGAATGCATAAATGAGTACTGACAATTCAACACAAGTTTTCAAAAGAAATTACAGGCCACTTACAGCAGTACAGACTCCGTAGATTTTTGCATACACAACAAATTATAAAAACTGAAGTGAACTCTTCGCATAAAGAATGTGGATCCTTTGTGAATTAAATACAGAGACTCACAGCTATTATCAAATAATGTAAACAGATCAATTGCTACAGTCCAATATTTTTTACTCAAAGCTGTGAGACATTGAGTTGTCCAATCAATTTGGAATGCTTATATATGGAACCAGTGACAAAAGGAAAACAAGTCTATATTGATTCTCACTGGATAAAAACCTCAGACCCCATATCAATGTACTTATCAACTATTAAAAACACCATTGTATGTTAGGCACATTCAGAGGCTTCATATTTTACCCAAACAGCAGTGCACATCTTCCCTGGCTACAAACCAATTGATCCTGATACTGCAACAGACGCCAAGTGGCAGGTCTTCCAGGTAGCACTCAGCCTTCGCAGTTACCAGTGAGAAAACACCATGTGTAATTGTTCCAGGTTTTCAGGAATAAGAGTACAGCAGGGGGTTTGGGGAACAGGCTTCCTTGAACTCACAAGTTCTTGCGATTCCATTTTTTATTTTTGATGCAGGGGAAAAAAAAACTCTCTAGGACAGCTGAAAGGAAAACCCAGAACAGCTAAAGCTCCAAAGAAACCCTACACTGTTTATTATGCAAGAGTCTGAATTTTAACTCCCTTATTCAGACCAAGAAGCTCATGAAATGTCACTGTAACACAAAGGTGAGAGAAACATGTAGAGAAAACGTACATTTATCTTCCTCCCTCACTTAGCAGTCATTTCCTATTTATCTAGCATTAAGTGGATCAAAGCAGTACTTCAGGTCAATTATCTTGACCAATGTCTAGCAGTATTCTTGGGTAAAAATGAAATTTCAAGCTTCAAGCCACAGATGCAAATCAAGTAGAAAGGATTTGGGACCTCCGCTAGACATACACACATAGGGGCTAAATTATATTTTTCTACTTCACCCATTTCTTCCCTCTAATTATCTAACCTCATCTGTATTGTTAATGGTACTTCACTGTACTGCTCACAGAAATGAGCTGTGAGTAAAAACTCACTGGATTATAAAGCCAAAACTCAAAAAACGTTGCTTCTTTAGGAGCGAGGGGGGGGATAACTTTACATTACCACACCGCCTCTGTTAGCATCGCCACCTAAAACTCCTCCTGAGGATATGTCAGGTTTCAAATCAGCATGACTGATAGGAAGAGGTCTCAGGGATGCTAAGCTGGTACAGTGAAAAAAACAGACCTTGGTTTCATCAGTTGTAGCACGAAGAGAACCAAATCAGCACTATTGGTGGGAGAAAACATTGACAGGCTACTGCTCTGAAGCAAGTCAATCGACACCTAAGCACTAAGCAGGCAACGAAAACCACTCACTTGAACCCACTATATTCTCCATTAGTACTGCCAATTCAGAAGCTTTAAAAAAAATAAATGAAAAGAGATATTGCAAAACTCCCACCAGTATCACAGGAGTTAATAATTAACCATGCCAAGTTTCCTCTTAAGAGCACAAGTGCCAGCTGTGGGTTTAACAGCCTCACAGTTTTAATTTCATGGTTAGTGCAAGTTTTCCTCTGGTTGAACAAGGGAGAGGCCAAGTCTCTTCACACAAACAAAAGATACAGGCCAAGCTAAAAGAAAAGAGTAGAGCAGAGCTGTAGGAATCTTAAATACTGCTGTGTAGTTCAGGTTTGTTTCATTGTTATTAGGTTACTAGTTTACTCAATGCAGAGTATTTTTAAAAGCTTACTGCCATTAAAAAATTCTGATGACCACTACATCCCCTTCAGATATTTTCAGTTCAGGTGGCTGGCTAGAAGCTAGGGGCTGTTGCTTTTCTAGCAGCTCTTCAAAAGCAGCAAGGTTAATTTCAAGGTTTATTTTACATAGGCAACATCAGGACACAAGAAAGCTCATACAGTTTTTAAATATGTCTCCAAGTGATGCAGCTGACAGCTAAATCACTGAAGAGGAGCTTAGATATTAGAATATTCAGGTAAAACCGTTCCAACCTATGAAATGACAAAACACTTTGAATATAAAATAGAAAAAAATATTAAGATTACAGAAAACAGTGCTGAGCATCCACACTTCCTTCTCCTGAGAATATAACTCTTCCCTGTACAAACAAGAATGAGCTATACAATGAAGCTAGAAGAGAGAAAATGTCTTAAAGTCCTAAAATCTAGAGTAAAAAAAAAAACTGTGAAAATGACTGAGAAATTTCTCAACCAGGATTTATTGGAAAAACTTCAGGGTTTAAAGGGTGAGCTAAAGGGGGTGGAAAAGAATAGAAGCAATAAATAGAAACATGGCATCTGTGTAATGGTACAAGAGGTCTCTGGGGTTTCAAAGTCATTCTAGGATCTCTCACCTTAGTCTGCTCCACAGAGTTTAGATAAACTGCATATGTGAAACCTGCTTTTCATCCTCAGGAGCATACCAACCACAGATTCGAACTGTGGGCTTTTTCTCCCTTCACTCGACCAGCCTTCTGCCCACAGTAGGGATTATACACACTTAACAGACCACAAAAAGACAGTTCTATATCCAGCTGCCGTGTGTTGCTCTGTCTTTCCTGTAGGCTTTCACACCTGCTCACAGCAGCAGAAGGAAAACATAATATTCACAGAATGGTTTAGTGGTCACTTCTAAAAAGAAGCCTTCATTTACTCTAACTGTTGCAGGTAGCTCATGTAATTTACGTTTTCAATTTTTCTGCAAAGCACCCAGTAAAAGGTTCCATTTAAAATGTCTTGCATAAATAAGAAAATGAATGCTATTAGCATATAATGTCTACAGTGTAAATACTGTACATTTAGAAAATTCAGTGGCAGTGTGGCTGCCAAGACACCAGACAAATGTCTATTCATTTTCTAATAGGTCTAACAGTCCCTAAAACATTGCTTAATACATTCTCAACATTTGCCAGGAAGAATTTAAGATTCTCATTTTCTTCTTTGCATTTTACAGTAGCTTTACCTGGGCATCATGCTTCTGCTAGACCATAGCTAGCTCCACACAGTAACATATCATCTACTAGAACTCCCTCTGACACCATTACAACCTCCTGAAAGCTGTTCTCCATCAAGTGATGCTCAGAATCCTGCTCTTTCTTACCTCAGTTCCACAACCAAACTCCAGCCCTACCTGAGCACCCACCTAAACTCAGAGAACCACAAGAGGGGTCTGTACCAGCTATTTCATGTATTCACATTCAGACAGACCAACATCCCCAGGTTGATGCCACATGCTACACAGCACAGACACCATAATAAGCCATGGTGTCTGGCCGCTGTAGTTTTGACCACTTCCTCCCAGTTGTGTTATCCACAGAAAACTACCCCCTTGCCACAGTTACAGTAGAACACACAGTACTCTGCTGGGCTTTCTTTACCCTTCTACACATTCCCAGTCTGAATTTCCTGTTAGGAGGAAAATGTCTTTCATCGTGGTTGTAAAAACAAGTTTAGCAACATTTATAATTTGCTGTGATTGAACCTTCCCACATATCTACCATTCATAAATTTTAAATGACTTACAATATGCTTTGCACTTCAATAATTATATTCTAAATACCAAGCTCACACGTTCTTTTTCTAGCAACCCACGTGTGCTTGAGAGAAATTACTTCTGAATACACTTATTTTTAAAGTCTTCATTTTACACATTGTATGTAATCAAATTTTTTGTTAAACATTGCCAAGCAATTTGTCTCATTTAAAATGAGCTGCTAGAAGAAGTAAAGGTCCATTAAGCTGTTAATTGCACACTATAACTCTGATTTCTTGAAAAGTTATGTTGAATGAAGTTTCTTCATATATTTAATTCTATTTTTACCTAATTCTGCAGGCATTGCTATTACATTGGTCAGGTATATGGTAACAAATCTATACAGCCATGCCAGCAGCGAAAATTTACCAACATAGAAAGATAGTGCAAAAAAAGAACATTTCATTTCCATTTCTTTTGTTTGAGTCTGATATGGGAAATTTCACTGAGCAGGTACAAAACACAGTTCTGCTAATGCAGAAATACAAGTACACCCTAAAGGCAACGTGCTTCTACTGCAGTAATGGCTTAAGTGGTTTGTGAGCTCAAATTTATTGCAAGTAAACCTCAATTGGACTTAAAAATGAAAGTCATTTGAGTGACACCAAAAATGTTATATGCCACTGTTTTTAAATTACTTATAATGAAGGTCAAAAAAATACTTTAGGCTGTAAAAATACAAACTGAGCTAACTCTAAATTATATAAGCTACATAAACGCATTTTCAAGAAGATTGTCACTTCTCATATAAGGCTCTGAAGTGGTTTGAATACAGGCTTTTGGTACGTACCATCAAATCATTTGAATTTGAACACACCAAATTCAATAAATGACAATGGTTTTTACATATTACCTGATTAACCAGACCTTGCTTCAAATAACATAATTGTAAAATAGACTTAATAACTATCTTTCATTGTGTAGTAACAACTTGACTCATATAACAGGAGAGTTGGAAGGATATTTGTAGGTCCCTTCCAGTTCAAAACTTTCTGCGATTCTATGACAATGAAATCGGACAACGGGAAGCACGAAACATATACTTATTTTTCCCCAAAGGCACAAAATTTCTCCCATAAAGGTACACAAGCAGAGTATCAGTTAAAAGGTGATTTTTTTTTTTAACCAGCCAAGCAGATCTCTTCATAATACTGAAAAAAAGCACATAGGTCACTCTGCAAGAAATGCTTCCGCTTCCTATTTACTTCCTTGGAAAACAGAACAGATACAAAGAACACAATAACACTACTTGACAGTGTTTTGTAGCTGAGAATTTGCTTTTTTTCAATTGAGTTCCTCCGTTAGCTAGGCATTTTTGCCAGTGGTGAACAAGAGTCTGCACGCCATGCTTATAAAAATCTGTACCAGCAGAGGTGACCCACTGTTTCACACCAGCTATGACGGCATCATTGCTAGGGAAACATTGCCTATGCAGTTCACCTTTCATTGGTCCAAACAGGTGGAAGTCAGAAGGTGACAAAACTGGACTATATGGTGGGTGTGGTAGGACAGACCAGACAAGATTAGCAGCTTGCTTCACAGTCTTTAAACTGCTATGGGGTCTGGCATTATCACGTTGCAAAAGAAAGTTTGTCTTCTGTTCCTCTAGCCTGACTCTGGAAGTTCAAGCCTTCAGTTTAGTACACATCATGATGTAGTTGTCAGAGTAGATAACTGCTCAGGTTCCAAGAAAGTCAGAAGGATCACCCCTTTTCTATCACACCTCACCTGTTGAGGGTAGCATCTTGCATTTTTTCTTTAATGAGGAACTCATATGTCATCACTCCACAGACTGCTGTTTTGACTTTGTCTTGTTGCAGTGGCATCACACCTCATCACTGCTAATGATACAATCAGTCCTGTATTGGCCCAGCAGGTCCTGACAACCTAGCATACTGTGTTCCTTCTCTTCACATGTGAGCACGTATTACAACACTAGAGCGTTGAAAACAATGGTGGCAAAGACAATATTCAGCTCTTTACACTGCTTCCTGGTTATAATACACCAACCTGAGTATATCAATCAGCTCATCCATCTCATGACAGGCATGCATGGCCATTGAGAACATGGCTTGTCTTTCACGTT
This sequence comes from Odontophorus gujanensis, assembly GCA_013399175.1. Taxonomy (NCBI): domain Eukaryota; kingdom Metazoa; phylum Chordata; class Aves; order Galliformes; family Odontophoridae; genus Odontophorus; species Odontophorus gujanensis. Next base: position 51,033 of record VXAB01013068.1, on the reverse strand, counting down.
GCTGTCACCACTGCTGAAATGTACTACCCTCAGCCTCACTGTGCTGTTTGCTCTTCATAAATTTTCAGCAAGCATTAATGAAGGTCAATAGGTGCTTTTTTTTTTTTACACAAGGAAGAATTTTGCTTCATACATATTCCCATATTAGATGTCATTTTGCCAGACTGCTTCTCTGCAGTAGCCCATTACAAAATGTAATGAGATATCGGTGGGAAGGTTCAACCTCTACTGCCGTATCACAAACATCTACCTCTGACATAATGGGCCAGCATAATAAAGTAAGAGGCATTACTTTCAGAGCTGCCATCATAATTGGTGCTGTAAATTAATTGTGCCTAGTATGAGTCTTTTTGTCTGAGAAAACTTTGCTCTAAGCCATAAGATCTGACCATAAGAAAATCTTTACCCATCTGTCTTTTTAGCAGCTCTTTTTGCAAGTATGATTTTTTGGCCAGTCCCTTCTCACTTTAGGTCTGTGACAGCTCTCAGGTGGCAGGTATGCCTCCTCATGTACAGCAACATTTCACAGAACTTCTCACATGGGACAACTACAACCAAGAAACACCAAAATACACAGGCTTTAGTCCTTCTGTTAACACTCACGGATGCAGTTCTGACTGCTATGCATCACAAACAAGGAAGTTACCTTCACTCTTTTTTACCCAGCAGAAGAAATACCAGGGGAAAGAAAAAAAACAGAAAACCCCCCAAACATACAGAAGACAATATCCTAAGTGTTTTGTTAAGTATAAAGAGTCTTGAAATATATCAGCACTATCTTTAAAATTACAATAGCTGTTCAGGGCCCAAGAATTCAGATTAAGAGAATTAAATTTCCAAAACTCAGTGGAGTGTGTGCTTATTTAATTAAAAGCAGGCAGAATTTCATTTGCACTTCATTGTTAAGAATACCACCTATTATATCACATTTTGGCACTGCAGCTTAACTCCAATTTGTACTAAAAGCATACTTCATCAAGCTCATTTTGAAGTTCATCATATACATTAAACGTCAGTACTATTTGTTATAGCAATCTCATCCCATTTAGATGTTTAAACAGGCAAACAGTCAAAAGCTTGGAGAAGCACTCAAATGTATAAGCTTTTTCAGTTTAAGTCTTCTGCATTTGACCTGCTACTGTGAGCTGAACTATGAAGCCTTTAGATTTTTACAAGCATGGCTTAAGGTGTTGAAAAAACACAATTTTCTTGCTTATGCCCATGTCTCTATAATGTTTTTTATTTCTCCCCCCATCACAAATGAAACACCATAGTATACTAATTACTGGAATACTCCACACAGTAAGAAAGGAGATTGTAAGAAAGGAGATTGACCTTCGCGATGGATTTCTCACTGGTTAGGCAGAAATCTACCCTTCTACACCACCTTCTAACCATACACATGGCACAGAATGCCGTCTGTAAGATTAGTAAACATCAAACATTTTGCCCACCAAAAGAATAAAGAGGGAGACCTGGAGGGAAGCAACAGCATCCCACTTAACCAAGACACTCAAGGCAGCTGTAAAGTGCTACTAGAAAATCAGGAGCAAATCCTTCCTGCTTTCTTTTGACCAGCTGTCAGCCAGGTATAAGGGAGAAGACAACCACTTCAGCTCTCTTTTTAGAAGGAAAGATTCATAATCATATTCCAAAGGTCACTTTCACTGAGTTTTGACAAACTTTCCAAATATGATTCTTTATCTCTAAAATCACCTTCACCTCATGACACATTGTGCAAAATGTGTAGTAAAAAACTAAACACCTCTAAAAAGGTAAAGACAGACATAAAAAAAGGTGAGAGGATGGCTAAGAAAAGCCCGAGTGCTGAAAAGCTCTATTATACATTGTTGACTATGAGCACTGTATTCATCACAAGCCTGAGCAGCTTTCATAAAACCCCAAAAATGCAGAATTTAACCCTCTGAACTGTCTCACAATCCAAAAACTTGAGATAAATTCTGAAGTACTTACAACATTTTATTGAGCTGGCACTTAATAGTACTAATGATGCAATTTTTTCCTGCCTTGACACACTGCAAATGCACACTAACAAAATCCACCAATTGGACGTGGATTTACTAGAGGTTATTCACCTTGACAGATAAGGTTGTTCAAACCCTTGCTTCAGTTATCTTGCATATTTTCATATCTCAACATGGCTCATGCTACTTCTTGAAGGTATCTTTTATTTTCAGGGGCATACAAACTTTGCTTACAACCTTCATAACAAACAATGTTTAAAACAGGTGAAAAAATTTCAACAGACAAAAGAGGCAGACAAAAAAAAGTAAGAATAAATACAGTTACAAGGAACTCAATATTTCCAGTGTATATTACAAACATCTGAGTCTTAGGTCCTCATTTGCTGCATATTTTTGAACTATTAGTGAAAGCTAGTGCATTTAACTTCAAAGAACTAGAAGGTCAAAGTGATAATCAAAGTGATAACGTTAATAATTTCCTGTTTTTCAAATGAATGTAGCTTCCTACAAAATACCTATCTGTACAAAATCTCAGATTTTTTCATTTTTTCTTTGTTAATAACAGTATCAATTTAGAGATCACATTATCACTTTCAAACTAGCATGAGATTTCAAAACTAAAACAGGAGAAATCAACTTCCAACAAAAGTATCACATTCTAGAATAATCCCTACAAAGATGTTATTCCTTTCATCCTGCAAATCTATTGTGGCTGTTGGTTTCCCCTAATGCATTTGAAATGTCTGGGCAATTTCCTTGTCTTTACAATACTTTTTGCTTTCTCCTAGTGCCCAGAACATTTGATCAGACTCTATCCCCATTTCAACAATTTTTTATTCTCCTTCAATTACCAAAACTTTGGTTGCTATACTGTAGGACTGACTTTAATGATTCTACTCTATTCCTGCTACACATTTCTGAAAATGGAAAGCAACCCAGAACAAGCTCAGAGACAGGGTCACTGGAGTTTGGGGTATGGGATAAAGAACACATCATGGAAGACCTGGTGAACCTGTACACTCTACAAAAACAAGATAATGGGTAAGGGCTTTCTACATAAACACCTCAGAAGGTGCTAACTGAAGAAAAGATCACAAAATGCAACAGGTCTTTGGCACAAAAACACAATCACTGCTTTCTCTCAAGTCAGCGGAAGAAGAGAATTCTTCCAGCTCTTCCAATTGGGAAAAATCTTAAACTTCTATGAAGAGTACCCTGAAGTAGCTAGACTAGAAAAAATCCTAGAGGTCATGTACATTTCCATACTCTTGAACTGTACCAGCTGGGATGTGAATTTGGATCTGGTGCTCCTGAAGCCTGACAACCTAAAACCCTTACTGAGCCCTCCCACTCACACTCCTGCTTGGAGTGAGGCAATTGGCTAGTATTACATAATTAACTCTTGCCAGTCCCTGCCTGCTCCCCTGCTTTGTCTGAATGCCTTTAACCACAAAAAGGTTCAAATTTTAACCAGGACAGCAATGCCTACTGTAACAAGCCATTACACACTTAAGGAAGACAGCTGACTGGCATCTGCCTGCACCCAAGTGAGTTCTCAGTATCATAAAGAGGAAAAGAGGCAACAACCACTAACATATGTAGGAGATTAACTGCAAATTTCAGCAAGACATTAGGTTGCAGAGGGCAGCATATCAGAAAAAGCAGCTTTAGAACGATAGCCTCTAGCGTGGGTGCTGTAAATAACCTGCTCATTAGAAAAAGAGAGAGCTATAGGCATATACAGTGGTTGTCTGGCAAGGCAAATGTATTTCCTGTGCCTGTAAACAGACTGGATTTGCTACAGACAGTCTGGAACAATGCATAAAAGCTAATAGCATTATTAGAGATGAGGAGAAAGCTGCAGTTATATTTGATATAACAGTGACAGAAGATAGTTCTTAATCTGTATAACAGCTGAGATTAAAAACTGCAATGAAATCACTGAAATGCTGTAGTGTTCACCTGCCCAGAATTTTTACCACCCCTTCTCCACATCATACCTGCTGCTAGACAAAAACTAATAATTTCCATAATATATCACTGTATTAAAAATATGCAAGTAGTTTAGAAATATATACACATGAAAAATGTAAGCAATACACCATGATCAAGCTTGACTTGGTAATAAAAAATAAGCAACACTTCTAGTATAATTTCACCAAAGTCAGTAGCTATTTCAGCAAATATCAGTTTAAAGTACTCAAAAGTCAAGACAGGACCATGAAGTATGTGCAACAAACAGTACCAAAAAGCTGAGGAAACTGAACAGTAATTAGAGTCAGAATTCACACGGTTTTGGATGGGAACTCAATATGCAGAAAATGACTTTTTGAGGACAGAAGCCTGTTGGTTAAAACTGCATAAAGGTATATGCCAGGTAGCAAATAAGAGTGCAAAACACACTAGATTTCAAGAACATGATACCAGGAATTTCAGATTCACTAAGGCACAGATGCCACCAGGGGAACTCTCAGAAACTCTGTAGCATAAGAGATGCTATGTCTTATGCAACAGTTTAATTATATCAACAGATGAAGTATTTAGGTTGCTTCACAAGTGAAATAAAGATTCAAAACTGAGCACAATACTGGATTGGTCAACTTCATAGAAAAATCCTGAGATTCTGTAAAAAGGTACAGTAATAAATTACCTCTGTGCTTCTAAAAAGCATGGATGAATCGTCTTTCCCACAGTGATGGTGTTAAAGGTAATGTGAGACAAACAGCATAGGTTAAACTCTTCAGTGATACAACCATCAGATGTGCACTTCTTGAAAACGTATCACTGAAATTTCACTCAGAAGAGAAAAATGGAATGTATGAGTTCTTAAAAAAAAAGTGACACAAAAAACAGCTGAGTTTCGGACAACATCCATAATTCAAGATGGCACTCAAGATTTCTCAACTGACTTAGAGCAAATGGAGCAGATCCTTAATGCTATATAATTTATGAGAGAAACAAATCCATTGAATTCAATTCTCTCAAGCACAAGAAGTAAATACATGAGATGGAAAAAATATTTTTGGTCTAAACATCAGGATTTCCAAAAGCATTTTTTAGAATATAAACTATCATCTAGGCCAGTAATGAAGTTGTCAGAGTCCCTAGGAGCTAGCAAAGAGTCATTAAAACTGTTAGGGTTCCCAACAGCTAGACAGAGCTATGACACTATTCCCTTAACAGCTACAAAAAGAAGTACTACCAAAAGAGTCACAGCAACTGAAGATCCAGAACAGAGAAGAACATTTAAACTTTATAATACTTGTAAGAAATGCAGTTCTAAAAAATCCTTCTACATCACTTCCGAAAGAGACAAGATGAAAAGAAAGGAAAAAAAATGGAATTTGTACTGAGGAAATGTCACTATTTTTAACAACATGTTTTATTCCTGTTGAAATCTCGTTCAGTGGCACAGGTTCCCTCCAGCAGGCTTTGAAGCAGTTAAGGGAGCCATCAATCAGGTCAGTGCCAAAAGAGCAGACTGAACACAGCTAGGCTTTATGCATTTATAGAACATGAATAAACATGGTGGCCTGGGTCCAAGTAAGCCTGTACCATTCCCTACACTCTGACTGCTCTTTAGAAAGCAATGGAATAAGATGACTTCTGAACTTATTCTCCATTGCCTCTTCATCACAGTCACACTATAAAGTAGATTCCTGAAGTTGATTTTTATCTGAATACAGAAGAAAAAAATAAAGGTCATATCCACCTTTTTTTCAAATCTCTCTGCAAAACACTCTAACCACTCAAATTAAACTCTGGATTACCCAAGGTTAGATAATAAATTGTGTTCATACACTAGCAATCCTGACCTCCAGATTTTAATTCATTTTAGTGAAGCATTTTCTTTTAATAAATGAAGCATTACAGATTTGTCTGTCTGTAACTCAAAGAGCATCACCATGAACGTACAAATATTATTCACTGCTATCTCATCATGAACAACAAAGGTATAAAGCAGACGAGAAGAGTAGGAGATGATACTAACACATTGCTCTCTAAAGCTTCAGCACATCAAGGTAACTGACAATGAATTTATAAAAATAGAGGTGAAAGTCCATCAGCAAAGCTACAAAGCAGACAGATTTCACTGCTCTTTAAACTCATTCTAAAATAATAGTATATTTCTGGATGCTTTTTACTACCTAACATAGGATTACAAAGAATAGAACCATTGAGAGTAACAGATCAAGTCCTAGGAAACCTTGTTTATAAAATAGAGTTCTTTTTCTTTATTTTATGCTTACTAATCATTCCAATACATATGAATATATTTTAGTATTGCAAACTAAAATGTAAGTTCCCACAGTTGCATAAAAGAACAGGTGTTGCCAAAAGTAAAATAAGAAAAAGAGACCATATGTACTGAAGTTCTTGGTGGGCTGTTGCTGAGTGCATAAGAGAGCATGGAGTCAGGTACTGGTCCTGCCACAGATCAGAATGGGCACACTGGGATCATTCCATTGCATGACTATAAAAAAATCATTATACGAACGAAAAGGAAGATGATCACCTCTCTTGCCTACCCCGCGCTTTCAAGAAAAACTATTCATTATCCATAATTGTCTTCTAATGGTACTTCCATTCACCATACAGAGAGCCATTCTCAGGAGCAGCCTTCCCACTTGACTTTGCTGGCTATGGCATTTCAGACACCCTACGGCTGAACAGCAGGACCAGGAAAAGCAGCATTTGCACATGGTATTACAAAATAAACATGTAAAAGGGCTGAACACCACCCCACTTTTGAAAGGAGGTTTCCAAGTGGATGGGTACCATTAAAGAGGAGAGCATGCAGGGCTCATATGTCACTCACCTATACGGTCTCCAGCTGATGACCTTTACAAAGAACAAATCAATACTAAGCAGATCCTGCATCTACTACTTCTTACTGTGTACGAAAGGTCAAGCAATTTTCATGTATGTATCAGTTCTAACATTCCTGTTTCCAGACACAGAACTATTTAAACAAGGAAATAAAGAATCCTTACCTTGAATATACCACTGTTTCAGAACATGTGATAATTTAAACAGAGTTGGAACTTATCAGAGACAAGCTATGATGCTCACAGAGGAAATGCAAAATTTTACTATCATGAAACAATCTCTAAAAATACAACTATAAATTAAATTATAAACAGCATTTACAAGACTGCTTCCTCAGCAAAATTCAGTACTACCTCTGTGCTTTATGCTTAAGTAATTTTTTTTAAGAAATAAAATGTTTGCATTTACTTTATGCATGTCTGCTGTACCGTTTTTTGTATGTACATGCAGGCCACAAAGATTATTCTCTTCTTATCTCCTTAGATGGCGTATTTTGAGAGAGGCCTCTATAGAAAGACATGTTTGAGTTCTATATTTAAACTTGAACCCATTTAGCTGAACGCCAAATCCTTTTAGCTTCAGTGAGAAAATTCTGTAACACATACTGCCACAGTTTAGATTTCTGGTGCAGAAACTTAGCTGAAATTTTTGGGTTTTCTTCCTACATTTCAATTCCTACGTAAGCTTAAATTTAATGTTTCTTAGTACCTGAAGGTCAAGGACTAACATGAAAACTATACTAAATTCAACAATATGGTTCAAATGGAAAAGGTACTCTGTTGTGTACTTTAAACACAACCCAAATGTAACCCTAAAGCATCATTCTGGCTCTGATTAGAAGATAACACTGAACAATTTGATATTGCAAATATAAGATCTACAAGGACAATGTTTTAAAATATTCAGAAAGCTAGTATTTTAAAATGCTTGCATATGGGAAAAAGGTTATCTAATACTCACAGTAATGAATTTCTGAGTTGCATTATCTCTGCAGCATCGTAAGGAGATATTGCCACTCACATTCTTTAGCTGTACAGAATGGAGCAATGGCACATCCAAACATCCATAAGCAAGGTCATAAAAAGGGTCTGTAATCTTTTTATGCATACATTTAATACTTTTAGGAAAGGTTTATTACAGTTCTTGCTTCCTCTTCTCAACATCAATCATGATTAATATAAAGACGCACACAACATTAAAAATCTCTTCACAGTTCATTTCAGATGAAGGGAAGCAATGTTTTTCTGAATAAAGTAGGGTGGGGTTTTTTTGCTCTTGTACTCAAGAGGCAAGCAATTTTGATTATTTTAACCTCGTAAATAGTAGAAAACATACTCTATAATATTTAATTATTCGCATTATTTTCATGCAAACATATGTTCTAACAGTCAAATACCAAAGCAAAACCAAATAACAGTTCTGTATGGAGGAAAAGTGTATGTGGTACAATTAAGAAAGTTTACTCCAAAGCTGTTAACCAGCAACAGTTATCAACAGATAGAAATCAGAAGCTAAGTTTTGTATTTATCTTAGAGTTCTATTATGGGGATAGGACTAGCGGTTCTTTAATGGTTCTCTTTCAACTCAAACCATTCTATGATTCTATATTTAATTAGTTGCCCATTGGAACCTCATCAGAAAATCAAATTAACAAAATAGGAAAAAAAATAATCACAAGGTCATGGCATTGATCATAGAAGTTCTGCTCTTGGTGCGTGGCTACAGCCAGAAGCATGACTATAAGGAAGAAAATTGTTAAGATTTCAGAAACTACCCACAGAATTATTGTTTCATGAAGGAATCCAGCCTGTGAGCTCTGATGTAGGACCAAGATGCCTGCCTCTCACTCGTCATGTTGCTTATTTTGACTAGTTGCAACAGCATGGAAGTACAGATAATATACTTTCATTGGCTTTTAGATAGCTAATATTGATGGAGGTTTTAGGGTGCTTTCTTTCCAAATTTTTACAACTGTCTTTTTAACGATTATGCTTTTAAAACTCATATTGGGGAATAATTGCAGAATTTCTTGAGGACTAGCTGACAAATTCCATTTGCAAGACCAAAAATGTTCATTTGGACACAGCGGGCTCTTTACTGATTTACTTATTCTCAGGAAAAATAAAAAATATAACCACTGGTATGCTTATGGCATTTTCCATGCAGCTCTTATAAAAGTAGTTTTTCTTTTTTTTAAATTAGGATCCAAGATAAATAAGCCAAAGACATCAGCTTTCTTAAAGAAATCTATATACATTTTTGAAATCTTGAATATATGGAGGAGTATTTCTTTGTATTCTACCCATAAACAGCATAGAGTATTATAGAAACTACTCCAGAAACAGCTACAAAGAACGCTTTCTATTGTACCCTCCATAAGGAGAATGATTCAGTGGCAACACTGAAACATCATTTAGATGAAATTAAGACCACAATTTGAACACTGCATGTGAGCACATAAGCATGCTCAGCAGACTGCAGGGCTGTAGGCACTGCTGTATGTGGCCCTAAGTATCTGTTTTTGAAGACAGCCCTTCCTCTTTGATTCTTCCATTTCACTTAGATCTGTGTTAACAAGTTGTCTTATCCTGCTCAGCATGTGACAGAGTTGCAAAAAAGGAAGAAATAAAATACTTTCTCCAGAACATTCAGGGGGAAAAAAAAAGGAAACAGGTTACAGCCACACCATCATGCAACTAAAAATCTTGCTTTTTTTTTTTACACCCTTATAAAGGTGCATTCAGAGAAACAGCAGAAAAATATGTAAAGTGGATTTTCTTCATTCAATCTCTGAACACTACAATGCTATAATTCCACTGCTATTGATCTGCAACGTGTTTTGGAGAAAGGTTTGCTTTTAGGATAGCAAAGGAATGTGCGATATTTTCTCACCTTGGGCAAAGAGTGCCATTAAAATAGGCCAATCAACTCCAGTCAAATCACACATATCAAATAGATATTTTATAAAGTAGCAAGAGATACATAGAAAAGGCATTAAGTACCTATGCTGTGTACCTCTTCACTTCAAGCATTCCAATGGCAAAAGAAACTTTGAGTACACTATTCTGAACACATGTGAAGACTTATTTAGAGATTCAGTTCCTTCTTGCCCATACCCAGAAGCCACAATGCTCACCTGTACCTTACTTTTCTTTTTGCATTTGTGACAATAACCCAAATCTAAAAGCTGTTCTATTATTTCAACAGAAGTACGTTGTACAGATATGTACACATTTGTACACTCCCTCTACTGAAGGTATACTTTCATGAATTCCTGCTAACCTCCTCACCTTAAAGTCATCTGAATTTTAATGATGTCTTTGAACTCGTTCCACCTTACTATCTACCATACCATCTTATTAATACTCACGTGTGAAATCCCAAATTCTAAATCTTAATTAAAATTGTAGACTTACACTGCAGCACTAATTTAACAATGGGAATTTGAGAATTGAGACATCTGAGAAAGGAAAAAAATTTGTTTCCAAGTCTGAGTGCAAAGTACTTTCTGTAGATATGACAGACAAAACTCAGAAAATGGCATCACATCAAAATCATCCAAACAGCACAGGCCTAAACAAAATGAAAAATATGAAGTGCATCATACAACATCTGAAAGAAAGATTATTCTACCTGAATCGGACATGCTCGATTGTGTCATAAGTCAGTTTGCTGCTGATGTTCTGACTGTGAGGGTTGCCTAGGAGACAATGGAAAAATAGAAGTTAATGATTAATCACAACTTTGATAAAAGAAAAAAAGATACCAAAATATTACACCAAACCAGCCTGAAAAGATGACAAAGATAGATTTAATATATACTTCACAATTGGGAAGTTGTTCTGGGAAGTTGCTGGGAAGCTCCTTGGAACAGTCAGTCAAGAGAAGGGATGTATAATCAAAGAAAGCAATTATGATAGACCTTGAAACTTCAGCTGTATCTGTTACTAGTACTTGGACAGGTCTCTTAAAAAAAATACAACTGCATACATACAAATGTGCTAGCAAAAACCAGACAGAATGCATATCAAGCATATTCACGGACTAAGAAATAATTTAGCAGATAGCATATGGAGACAACAGACATTCATGACTGGACACCAGGATTACTCCTGTTTATTTCTAGTGTCTGAAATACAAGTAGCTCATGAAAATAAAAAATTCCACTGTAACACCAAGGAGCCACCTTAGTACAGCTCAGCATAGACAGATGTTAGCAATTAAGACAGTACCTGAGAAAGGCATAAATTTATCTCCACAAGCAAAGTAAACTACACCAACATCCACAGATAAGGATTTACTGATAGTAGTGTTGTTTAAGAACATTTTTGAAAGGGAACTAGAAAAAAATGACTTTTTCAGGGGTTTACAATAAAATGCACTTTCTTTTTAAAATTTCAAAACCTGTGAAGGTGTTAAAAAAACATACTGAGTGAAGGTGTTAAAAAATAATAAGTTTAGAGCTCAAACCAAAGATCCAGTACCTAGACTTTTCATGTCTGATGTTGCATTTCCTGTAACTTCCAATTCAAATATTCTCAACTTAGAAGAAGTGAGAATCTCTTTCACTTACTTTCCTTCCTCTCATTTACACATGCAATAGCTAAAATGTAGTTCTTCAGGCCTGTGGATTATCACCAAGAAAATAAAAAAGCTGCAAACCAAGCTTCGCCTTCATTCACATCTGTTTCCATTAATGAACTAGTTGATACAGCAGTTATTTCCCTTAGAGTAGCAGAGATATAAGTGGGAAAAAAAAAGAGACTTGACCATGCTAGAGATTACATTATCATTCTAAATTAAAGAAGTGTCAAACACGCAATTTTTTCCTCACATGGCATTAAAGGTACTGTGGAAATCTAACAGCACAACTTTTTCTATTCATGACCACTCAATTGATTCACAAATTTAATTTTTGCCACAGATGGCACTTACAATTATAAGGGTTGTGCCCAAATTTGTTTGGAGTAACTAAGATCAAAATGCATACGTTTCACTTTGCAATGGCCATAGTGACAAAACATTAATTCTTATTATAGGGTATGTCAATTATATTAGAGATTTTGAATGTAATCAAATCAACGCAGCCATTTGTAACTGTGAAGAAAAGTCTACCTCTATTTAGAGCAACATCTATGTTATAGTAGAACTTAAATCCACGTTGAATCCTGGACTTGTCAGCGTTCAGGAAATGAGGGGAAAAGGATACATACAATGTTGTATGACATGACGGTTTGCCAGAACTCCCCCCGTGGCTTATCACCCAGGTGATAAGTACAAACATTCTTTAAAGAAAAGTTTTGTTTTTTTGACCCAGTGACATCTAGTTCTCAGGTGAGGAATCACTTTGCTTGATGGATCAGGGAACAACAGAAAAACATAAAACCAGGAAAAAGGACATCACATCCACAAACGTTAAGACAATAAGAGATTTTGATGACTTCAGAGAGACATCAAATAGCATATATAGGTAGTAATGCATAGTGAATGAATCTCTTCTAACAAACTGTGTCTCACCATAACAGTAATTCCCAAACAAAGGATACTGTTGCCATTGCTTGAAAGCACAAGCAGTATGGGGTTCTCAGGGAGACGGTAATGCCTTAACGAGACTGAAAAGTTTAAGTAGAAATAATACTAGGTACCACCGTAGCGCCCACATCTACAGCTTCAATAACTAAGCCTCCATCCAGATATTGCATAACTATGAAAGCATCAATTCCATATTCCTTTCTCCAAACACCAAACTGCAGTGGGTCAGAAGAGGTATAGCTCCTATCCTCTGCTTAAATCTTAGCTCGGAGTGAAGTTACTTGGGATTGTTTAGTCTGGAGAAAAGGAGGTTCAGAGGAGACCTTATCGCACTCGACCACTTCCTGAAGGGGGATTGTGGTGAGGAGGGTGTCAGCCTCTTCTCCCAGATAACTAATGACAGGACGAGAGGGAATGGCCACAAGTTGCGCCGCGGAAGATTTAGATTAGATTTGAGGGAAAACTTTTTCTCTGAAAGAGTGGTCAGGCACTGGAATGGCCTGCCTAGGGAGGTGGGTGAGGCACCATCCCTAGCGCTGTTCAAGAAGCGTTTAGATGAGGTGCTAAGGGATTTGATTTAGAAGTTTAGTGGGTAGGGAAGGTGATAGGAGGATGGACTAGATGATCTTGTAGGTCCTTTCCAACCAAATGAATCTATGAATCTATGAATCTATTTTAAGCAAAACACTTAAGCTGGGCCACAGCCCCAGTAGTGGAGGATCTACAAAGCCTAGTTTCATACAAGCACCAGCAACCACAGCATACTTCTCTTATACTATCTACCAACTTCCGTCAATTTGTAGGCTGGCTCCCCTCACAACATGCAATAAGAGCAGCAGCTACCTCTCAGTGACAACCTCATCTGTACAACGGGACCTAATCATATGACAGAAAGCAAGATTCACAAGACCAAGGAAGAAAGCAAGCCAGATAGTGATAGCAGCCATGGACGTGACCCCTCTGTAAAATCACTGGTCTTCCAACTGCACAAAGGCAGTGTTACAAACATCTTCCAACAAATTAGCAAGCCTAGTTTTCAACTACTTAGGTGGAACCTTGAGAAGAACAATGGAAGTACTGATTCATACTTACCATAAACATTGTTTCTGAGGTCATCCGTAAAAGCTTTAAGTAGACTCTCTGGGAAAAGTGTTGAACCCGCATGATCAAGGTAGGTTATCCCTAAAACTTCAGGGATCAAATTCTATGGTTCTTCTTTTTAATATTTAATTCTAATTTCTCATACACAAGTGAGATACTTTGTATATACAGATCCCCACTGAAGTACACAATACAAAAAGTTGCTTTCCCTAAAGTCCCTAGGGTATGATGTTTCTCTGACTTAGAGGTCTGAATTGATTTTGAAAAATGCTTCTCAAATAAGTTCTAACAAGCAGGCAATATTCACATTGAGGCATCTCCCATCCACCAGCAGTTATGAAATAAAAATGATGCAACAGAAGTCCAGTGTTTTGATTGCAACTTTAAAACTTAATTAAAAAGCTAAATGCTATAAGAGACCCTTTTTCCCAAGTCTATATTACACACTATTTGTAATGAAAAAATGTTCTGTCTATACAAGATTGCACAAGCTAGAGCCTTGAACCAAAGTATCTTGACACTTCTAGACACTATGTATTATTCTTACCTCAGTAATTATTATAAGTATCAACAACAGTGAATTGTTTAGTCTGCCAGTGAGAAGGCAACAGTCTCAACTAACATCACCTGCATCACTCTTGAACCCCAAAAGCAGGACTAGTTTAAGTTTCAATGCATTTAAAGATTCCTTACCAGCCTGCTGCACTTAATGCTCAAATCATTTTTAAAATTTCCTTTTATATAATTCAGTTATTGCAAAACTTTTAAATAAAAGCTTCCTGGAAATGAGGGCTTTTTTGTGCTTGGCTGTTTTAGATTTCTTAATCTTTAGCAATTATTCTTCCATTTCTCCAGTGTGCCGCATGCCCTTTATTAGTTTTTTCATTTCACTTACCTTAAGAATTTCAACCTATTTCAAATTTTAATAATGATGAGTATGATTAAGATTAGAATTTAATAAGTATTTTAAAAGCCTTCCCTTTCCACAGGGATTTAAAAGTTTAAGCTTAAAGAGTTAAGCTTTAAATGAGAAGCCTTGACACTCAGAATACGTATAATTATAAATTATGTTGCTGCAGGAGTGATTCAGTGAGAAAAGCTGTGAGACTGGTAATGATAGGATGGGTGTCCAGATTGTTTTTTCCATTATTTTCTGAGAGAGTCCTCCACTGCCTCAAGAACTCCCCATTCATAGCGCCTGGTTAAAAGCAGGTTTTATGAGTATAAGTTAATCAAGGAAAAGTGTTTTAAGGTGCTTAGAGGGAGGAGGATGGAAAAAAAAACTGGACTGAATTATTATACATACAGTCTTCCTGGGTTGTTATCCTGGTTTCTTAATCCTAGCAAGTTTCTCTTGAGTAGCATGCAGTGCATACATGAAGATGTCAAAAAAGATACAGAAGGCCTATGGTGAAATTGACAGTCAGTCTGCTTGGCAAATGCCAGCGAACAAACTCCATTTCAAGGAAGTGCTCGCAGAGTTGTAACAAATCACGCTTACCATAGCGGAAGTACTTTTACACCGACATATGTGTTCACTATGAATATGCGATGTACGCTATAAAAAAGCAACAGCAATATAGAAAACTGGCAGAGAAGATATCTTCATGCTATAGCTAATGCAAGAGAAATGCATTCATTATAAGAATTGCTGTAGTGCTGTGACATGAAATATCCAATATGCCCATTTAAAAATGACTCAGTTTCACTCATGAAGTGTGGTGATTGCCTAGCATCTCCCAACCTCAGAAACAGGGGTGCTCTGGGCTGAGAGAGGCAGCTCCAGAAAACAGTTGAGCCTCTGTCAGGCATGCCAAGGGCTCCTGAAAGCCCAGTATCTCCTTCGATGCAAGAGGGACCAGCTTTACATTCATCAGGCTATGAGATCACACTGGCAGGGTAACCACAGAGACTGGTTATCTGAAGGATACTGGGATGTGACTGGGGACCCACAGTTTGATAGCCAGCACCTCTGGCTCTGTTGTAGAACTGAACTAACTGCACATACATAGAATCAGAGAATGGCTTAGGGGTGAAAGGGACCTTTAGGACCACCCAGTTCCAGCCCCCTGCTATATGCAGGGACACCTTGCTCTAGAACAGACTGCTCAAAGCCCCACCCAGCCTGGCCCTGAACACCTCCAAGAAGGGGGCACTCAGAACTATGCTGGGCAACCTGTTCCAGTGTCTCACTACTCTCCTCACAGTAAAGAATTTCTACCTGATATCTAGTCTAAACCTACCCTCTTCCAGCTTATAGCCATTTTCCCTTGTTCTCTCAATACCTGCCCTTCTTAAAAAGTCTCTCTTCAACTTTCGGTAGGCCCCCTTCAGGTACTGGAAGGACACTATAATGTCTCCTTGGAGCCTTCTCCAGGCTGAAAAGCCCTAGCTCCCTAAGCCTGTTCTCATAGGGGAGGTGCTCCAGCCCTCTCATCATTTTTGTGGTTCTCCTCTGGAACTGCTCCAACAGCTCGATATCCTTCTTGTGCTGGGGGACCCAGAACTGGACACAATACTTCAGGTAGAGACTTGTGAGAGCAGAGTATAAAAGCAGAATTACTTCCCTAGACCTGCTGATCAAGATTCTCTTAATGCAACCCAGGATATGATTGACCTTCTGGGCTGCAAGTGCACATTGCTTGCTCACGTTGGGTCTTTCATCAACCAACACTCCTAACTGTTTCTCCACAGGGTTGCTCTCAAGCCATTCTCTGTCCAGCCTGTACTTGTGCTTGGGATTGCCCTGATCCAGGTGCAGGACCTTGCACTTGGCCTTGTTAAACTTCATGAGGTTGACATGGGCCCACCTTTCAAGCCTGCCCACGTCCCTCTGAATGGCATCCCTCTCCTCTGGCATGTCAACTGCACCTCTCAGCTTGGCGTCATCTGCAAACTTGCTGAGGGTGCACTTAATCCTGTCCCTGATGCCTATGTCAAAACACCAGTCTCAGAACAAATCCCTGAGGAATGCTACTCATCATCATCTACTTCAACACTGAGTCATTGACTGCATCTGAGTGCAACCACTCAGGCGATTCTTCATCCATAGTCCAACCATCAAGTCCAGTTTCTCTAATCTGATGGCCAGGATGTCATGCAAGGAAAAAGCTTTGCACAAGTCCCAGTAGTAGATGACATCAGTTACTCTTCCTTTATCCACACATGCTGCAACTCCATCATAAAAGGCCATCAAGTTTGTCAGGCACTATTTGTCTTTGATGAAGCCATGGTGGTTAGCACCCATGGCTTCATCTTTATTTTCCATGTGCCTTCAGTAGGGTCTTCAAGGAACATCTGCCCCATGATCTTGTCAGACAGAGATGAGACTGACTGGGTTGCAGTTCCACAGATTTTTTTTTTTCCCCCTTCTTGAAAATGGGAGTTGTTTCCTCTTTTTCAGTCAGCAGGAACTTCACCAGACTGTCACAAGCTTTCAAGTATGATGGGCAGCAGCTTAGAAAATTCATCTGTCAGTTCCCTCAAAACCCATGGATGGATCTCATAGGGTCCCATGGACTTGTGCAACTTCAGGTTCTTTAGATAGTCTCAAACATGATCTTTGCTTACAGCAGACAGATATGCCTTCTCACCACTGCTCTCTGCAGCTTGAATGGTGTGGCTAGAGACCTTGTCAGTGAAGACTCAGCCAATAAGTCATTGAGCACCTCAGCTTCCTCTGTATCCTTTATGATCATGTTTTTAGTTTCCTTCTGGAGAGGGCCCACACCTTCCTTAGCCTTTCTTTTATCACTGATACACCTATAAAATCTCTTCATACTCCACTTTATGTCCCTGGCTATATTTAATTCTTTCTGGGTTTCCCAACCTTTCCTAACCTGATTCCTGGATGCTCAAACTACTTCTTTGTAGTCCTCCCACATAACCTATTCCTGCAAATGCTACCTTGTCAACGGTTTACGGGCACAATCGGCCCGGTTCCGTGACGATTGGTGCAGGGGAAGNTCCTCCCACATAACCTATTCCTGCAAATGCTACCTATAGACTTCCTTTCTGTGCCAAAGTACACTCAGAAACTCCTTATAGATCCAAGAAAGCCTCCTAACATTCTTGCCCACCTTCTTCTCAAGATGCACCGCTTCTGTGCTTGAAGGAGATGGTCCTTGAATACTCACTAGCTTTCTCTTCCCTCCAGGGCTTTATCTCATGTAACTCTGTCAAGCAGTTCCCTGAAGAGTTTGTAGCCTGCTCTCTTGAAGTCCAGAAAACTAAAGATCACTCCTCCAGCAGGCGGACTCATGAGAAACAATATGAATAAAAGGCTGATAGATAAAAGTTTGCCTATGTGATTTTTGTCAAATTTGACTCATTATGCACTTGATTAAGGACTACTTTTCTGATTTTACTAAATGCTAAGAAAGTTCCAATTCATTTCTGTTATACCACCTCTGGGTCCACAACTCTGAAAATGTGGTGTGATATCTGACTGAGAAAAGCTACTGATTCTTAGATTTGTTATCTTTAATGATGCTGTTTAGTTGAAAACAAAATAGCATTTAATACTTGCTCTGCACTGCCTGAAAAAAAGAAAGGTGCTCACATCTTGAGACAACATTGAAATGAATCTCTTTACTGCCATTACACTTCTATGTTGTAGCTTTTTCCTTTCTGTCTTATTTCAAGAAAACAGTACTTTTAGAGGAAAGAAGAATTGTGGCACACACCTAACACCTGCAAACGAAAGAGCGTTAATTTTCACTGTATTTTTCCCCTAGCTTAATAACACTTGCTATTTTAACTTCACTGAACAGACATTAAGGAAAAAGATTTGTCAGTATATACAGCGTAACCTAGTTCCCTGTCTCACTGTTGTATCTTGTATATAGCCTGTCAACACTGTGAAATTACACTATTTATAGCAAGTAACTCCAAAAAGAAAACAGTATGATCATCTGAAAGAAAATTAAAATACAACATTAAAAATCTGTTTTCTTTACTTGGGAAAAAGAAAAAGTAGTTTAATTTACATGCTATTATGCAAGGAACGTGTAACTGAGTTCATTGATACATATACCAACTATTTGATAAAACTACAATTCAGAGGTAGGGTTTTTTTTAATAGGACTTCTAAAAACCATTCAATATGCCAACATTAGTTATGTGAAGATATTTATCATGAGTATCCATTCATAAGCTATAATATTAATGTGCTAATGCCGCATATTGTTTTTCTACATATGGAACTCCTTGGAAACAAACCAATCTTTCCTGCTGAAAATTAGAAAACAAACAAAAACCAAAGAACCCCACTCACAAAATAAATAGTTTCCTCCACTCCTTCTGTGTTAAAATTCACACCTAGACCAAACATTCACCATCTCCGTATACCTCACTTTATCCCTCACAAAACTTCAGGCATGCACATTAGCACAGGGCCTCAGAGATGCCGGTGACTGTTCCGTTTAACTAAACATCCCTATTTCGTACATATCTTTATGAAATCTTTCAGTAATTAGGAAGTTCAGAGTATGGTTATCATGCTGTAGACAGCCTAACCAAAGGAGAACAGAGACTCTGCGGGCACTCCCAAGATTGCTTCTTCTTCCTCCCTACCACTCTACAAGACCCACATCTGGTCATCCAGCCTAGGCTGGAGCACAATCCCTGGTTCAGCTGATTACAGGCTGTCAGTTGTACTGCCAAAGCTTTCATAATGAAAAATGAAATGAAATCACCAAGTTTGATTGACAAATATAATTACAATTCAGTGGGATTATACACAAAACATTACTCGGAAATGGATACAGGCAGTGCCCTGAGGAGATGGTATCTATCTTAAGTGCAGCAACATTAACAACAAACAGTATGAAACTGATTACATGAAAAAAAGCTGAAGGCAAAATAAGGCATTATCTGTCAAAAGATAAATATAAAAGCCTTTCATATGCCAAAACAACAACAAAAAAGACAAAACTGGAATAACACAGGCCTAAGAGGTGACGAAATAGGGAGGATAGGTTTCTACAAAGCTTGCAGGAAAGCGGGCCACCATCTGTACCTACCAACCTGCTAACAGCACCACATCAGCCACTTCAGGTTAGCCTCACCATCTATGCCAGGCGCCCTTCAGAGGCTGCTCCCTCTCTCTACTGACTACATAAGAGCTGCTTCTAAATTAAACGTCAAAAGCAGCTTTAACTATGCAGTGAATCTAACCTTGACCAAAGAATCTGAAATCTCAGGATGATATAGTCAATGATATGCCCACACACTGCACAGATGGATAAAGATCCTGGCCCTGAAACAAAAAAAATTGCCAAAGAATATTGAAAGGCAAAAGAAAGAAAATCCTACTAATACAGCTTGAGAATGGCTTTTTCTAGATGTGTTCTGTTTCAAACAATCGTGAATATTGTAAATTATTTACTATCCATATCAATACTGAATAGAAACTGAAGATACAGACAAAAGCTATCAAAAGCAGACTTTGCTTCCTGAATGACATGCTTGTCACCTGCACACTGCTAGGCAAGGCAACACTTTGTGTCCTTTGCTTAGGGCTATTCAAACAACCCCAAAAACACAGTACCTGAGTGACAAGGCCACAGACTCAAATCTTGAAGAGTGACCATACCACTGGAAAAGAACCTGGTTCCCAACTTCCACACCCAAGCTCACCAGCACATCAAGTGCTCCCAGCTCAACACAACAGCCAGTAACCTGCATAAAGGCATCAATATTCCACAGGTTGCTTGCCAGACACTGAGTTCTGTGGGAAATTGGTGCTCCATTAGTGTACTTGAGTGTTTGACACAATGGACTGATTACAGAAAGCAAAGCATGAAATGTTCAATTACATTAATACATATTAACTTCCCATTAGTTTTCTCCACTTCCTGTTAGTTCACATTATTTGTTCTCCCTGCTCTATTAGCATCAGCAAAGCATTCAGAATATTAAAACAGTCTGCAGTTAATATCACACACCACCTTCACTGTACTCCTCAGCAGGGACCACACAGACTCCACAGAAGCTACGTAGTGCACAGTTTTATACAGTTTGCTTTTTGCCCACTAGCTGATATCTGAATAGATATGAACTGCTGCCAGTGCTGTCATTTCCACAGGCTCCTGTAACAGGTTGCATTTCAGATTCTCATTGAAGCTTTCCTTACTTGTGGGCATGAGTCAGAGGTACCCCAGCTACGTGCAAATAACATACTGCAGTCTGCTACCTCATCACCTCTGGATGCAATATAAATCAAGAGATCCATAGATATGCAAACCTCCAAACTTTAACACAACCAAAACAAAACTCATTTTCACACCACCCTACTAAAGATACTGCTACCTTTCAGTCTCTTTTTACCCCTCTCTCTCCCGTACAATTGATCAAATAATAGAGAGTTGAAAGAGAATCCAGACCCTGTTTTTGTTGATTTCACTGACATTTTCACAAAAAAACACTCCCTTCCATGAAGGAAAGAAGCATTCAGAATCCACTGGTGATGGCAACATGAGGGTGAAAAGCAATACGTAACGAATTTCAATAATAATCATTTATAGTAATGGCCATCAGCTGAACATTCTTATTCTACATTCCACTGCATTAACCCTTTCCTCCTATTCCTATAAAAAGCCACAGGCCTGCAACAACATGCAAAGGTAATATTTGAAGATATTTGAAATTGACTTTTCTAGTTAGTTTTATTTCTTGCTCTATGACCTGAATTAATTGGATTCATACAAAATCTAGGACAAATTAGTACTTCAATATTCCCTGCAAAATACATTAAATGAAATCTACTCTGATGTATAGAAAGCTTTTAAAATAGTTTTACTGGCTTCCAAAAACACTAGGAGAAAATTAGGGTTGAAAGAACAATAAATAAAAATAATTTAAAAAACCCACCACAAGTAGAACCCCTTTTCTTCTTTCTCTAGAAAAGAAATTCCAGAAGATCATAGAACTCTAGAAAGCCAGAGTCACGTCTCTTCATTTTACCATAAAAACTAGTCCTCAGACTAATACATCCATATCTCTTGACTTTGGTTCCTAATTTTTTTTCAGTTCTGTTTCTATAGTGAAAAAACATTAAATACGTGTGTTTCAGTGTTGCATCTACTACCTATTTCACATAACATGCATGTTATGGGGATTTCATTTTAATAAGACAAAAATACCTGTGTTTTATTATGGAGATGAGAAGCCTCTATGAAAAATGACACAAACTTGTCTACTGAGTGTATTAATCTAAGCATTTCCCTATAACACAATATTTTGGCACTAATTCCTCACAGAGAAGCCGCTTTCACTTCTACTTCATGGTAATTTGATCCAAACCTCTACCCCAAGTAAAACCTCATCCTTTATTCAAATAGAAAGTAATCTAAATGATAAGATTACACTCTATAACTTTGAAGTTCATAGACTGCATTAGATGCTGATCTCAACAATACAGCTTCTTAAATACATTTCTTATTTTGCTTGGTTTTGAAAAGAAAAAATAAAAATAAAACACTGAAACAGTGTAATGCTTTTAGTGCTGAAGTATCATGCAACTGGAAGACAACATTTTTTGCACTCAAATATAAGATCTAACAAGCATTAATAAGCTTCCATCAATAATTTATTAGGAATGTAAATAAATATTGGTGTAAATGTTCTGTTAATACCTTCCTATATTCGGTCTAAATTAGTTTCTACAGCTTATTTTCCACTAATTAGGTGCCTTCCCAAGCACAGATTCAAAGCATTCAACACAACAATCTTTTCCAAAGATGTGCTAGGAATGAAAAAGTGTTTATCATGAAATGACATTATAGTACAGCATAGCTTTCCGTAATACTGAAGAGTATGACAGCTGTAGAACTGCGCTAACTAGTTTTGACAGAAGTAATGAAATATCAGTTTCCTAATGACTAACCTCAAACACTGCTACATGCAAGAGAAAACCTACTTAATACAGGCTCACTTTTACTAATAAGAGCATGTAATTTCAGCATATTCCCTGGTTGCTTATTTTCTTTTTAATTTTGGTCAATTTCTTATTAATTTTTGGTCACTGTGTTTTAGCTCCCTAAAAGAAAATTAAAACCACCTTAAGTGCTGACACAAGAATCTGTGCTTTGCCTTCTTATTAGGTGATCATTACCATGCAGGGCTTGGAGGTCATTACTTCGAATCTAACTTTGAACAACAAAAATCCAGTGCTGGTTATTGTAATGCAACTTTTCAAAACAAGTCTGTGGATTTTCCAGAGACATTATCTTTCACTGGACACAGACATTATCATTTCCTGGGCTACTGGAGTCCTAGAGAATAAAAACATGTGCTCTCAAAAGCAAAGGGCAAACTAACAAACAGGGGCTGTCAGGAGCCTCCTGACAGCAAAACTGCCACATTTTCCTCCCTCCAGCCACACCTCCCAACACTTGCAATTTATTGGCAGGCTCAGATTCATTAGCATTCTTTGACCTTTGAATGGTTGCAGTGGGACAGAAATGCCTTCTACAAAATTCAGTGCCTGAAAAGGAGTCCAAACAATGTCTACTTGAATTTCCAATTGTATTACAGTGAATTGACAAAGCAGAATTTTGCCTTTCACAGAGACCCTACCTCTGTGAAAGAAAGGACTACTACATTCAAGCAAGCACATGCAACAGGGGCTGATTCAGAGCCTTTGAGGTAATTATGAGGTTCAGTTAGACTGAGTTAAACCATTAACAAATATGCCATAATCAGCACTTCATAAACACACTTGTGCTGATTACCTTTTTGGTTCCATGCCAAGCTAACAAACTCTGTTATCATCTGCACAGAAGCTTAAACAACAAATCTTTTCTTCTGGACATGCCAGGCTGCATATATTGCTACCTCCTCCTGTAGCACCTACAGGACATCTTCAAGCTCTAGGGGGTAGGTGTGCACTCCCTAGAAGTTCAGAGATCAGTTCCAGAGTCCAACCTTTTCAATTACACATCAACAAAAAGGAGTAGGATACACACAAACAAGGGCTACAATCTCAGATGACAAACCAGTATGTTACAAGTCCTTGGCTTGACTGAGATTATACATGAAGCATCAGAGAACTGCTTCAGAAGGGTACCCAAGATACCAAAGTGACTGAGTGGCTCCTCCAAGCATATTAGACACACTTCCAACTACACATTTCCAAGAATGTCTTGGTGTACACTACTGAGATGGTTATATGGGTAAATATGTAGAAATAACTTAAGATGATAACTAGTGTTTTCATGTTGTTTCTTGTAGAAGAAGATAAGGCAAAGCACACAACTGGAAGACTATCATCCTTCCCTCTTTTCAACCTTGGATTCTCCACTGCTCTTCTAATTCTATGTTCTGATATTACTGGCCAAGCAATAACCTAGAAGTCTTCATGCCTTCTTCCAGTCTCACTCGCTTTGGTGAGAATTAAAAGAAACCACATTGACCCCAATGCAATAATCCCAATTTAACTTACATATGATGTAAGAAAGATCAAGATAAGCAAAGACCTCAAATAATCTGAAGAACCATAATTATTAGTGGATATTTTTGAACAATTTAATTTGAACAAATCTCCATGCAGTAGAGAATTTCAGTGCAGATGACTGAGTTCTAATGATATTTAGCTCAGTGCAATTCCAGTCAGACTACTACTATTTCCTTTGCAACTTCACTTTGTTTATAAGGATGCTTTGTTTTTAAAAAGTAGGACTGGAAATACCTGAGGAGTTAACATATTTATGGTAGTACTCACAAATACCTGAGTATCATGAACCCACAAACAGTACTGAAATACAGATTGTCATGTTTGGTAATGATCTTTGGCCTACAGAAATGAGTGTCACAGGTGTCTTCCCCCCCTCCCCCTTTCTTACAGACTCAGCATTACAGCAGTTACAAATTTACTCCAACTTGATAAACATACACCTAAAGAATATTTTGCTGCACTCCACTAAATCATGCATCTGCTCTAATTCCTCTCAATTAAAGGACTTCTTTCAATACTAATGACATTAAAAATGAAAGAGAATTATAATTTCACCATAAATTATTCAAAGCACTAAATCCAAAGGGCCTCATTAACATTATACTAGCTTTGAAAATGAAAAAAAAAGATACATGAAACAAAAAATACACTCCAGTTTCCCTGATCTCTGAACTCAGAGTTGAAAAATCACAACTTTGCCAAAATGGAAGCTATTGCATTTTGCCTCAAGGAATCTAAGGAAGCATTATATGCTTAAAAATCAAGGCCTTCAGCCACAAGTTGTACCATCTTGCTATATTTGAATAAATGACAGAATTAAACTCAACATTCATACAGTGCATCTCAGTCAGTTCATGACACAATACATACTTGCCTAGAAAATACTGTCTAATTAGAAACAGACATAGCAGAGTTGGCCATGGGACTAGGTCTAAGCAGTAGTTTCCTACCTGGAGCCTCCATAACTATCCAGCAGTGAAGTGCTGGAGTTGCAAACCTTTCCCAGTCCATTCTCTGTAAACTGCTTCTATCAGTGCAGGGAAAAGTCAGAGATGCCGCGTCTCACCTATTCCTTACATGGGAAAAACACATCAGATGGCAGAGTTACAAAAGCTACGAAATCTAGCAATTAATACTGGAATATTAACACAAAGCAAGGATGGAGAGGAATTTTAAGTGATGTGAACATTATTCAAGGTAATGAATGATCAAATTGTTAACAAATAGCATCATCGTAAATGGAAAAGTAACTGCCATTTGCTAATACCTCTGAGCTAATTTCTGTGCTGTTAATTCTCAAATACTTCCACAGACTTGGTAGTCTAAGAACTAGAAGTAACGTGACAGAATACTACTGAGTTTCTGTAATCAGTTCTTATCCTGAAACTGTCTACTTTTGTTGAATTTGTGCTTTTGGGTATAACATTAAAATGCATCCTGAAAGGAAATAAATTTAAAAACCGAGTATGTACTTCTGCCTTATCACTTGCATTTTCAAGCCATTTATTTGTCAGGTAAATTCATCTGAATTCATTTTTCACCACACAGGAGATGTAAAAACTGTTCACTGTTGGTGGTACCACAAGACACAAGTTTTGCTTCACCTCTTGTGAAGGGGCTGCAGCTCCAGCTGTTCTCCCTGAGGATAAGAAGTCTATCCTTCAGAGTGACAGAGGAATTAACAACAGAGGCTAATACTTGACTTCCTCTAAGAAGTCAACTTCAAGCTTTTTCCCAGGGACAGCTTCAGGGAAGCAAGTGCCTTCCCCAGGCATGACACAGTGATGCGCACAATGTCACTTCCTCCAGTGAACCTCAAAGATAACATATACAAGAATTGTTAGGTGATGTTATTAAATATCCCAAGAAACAATCCGTTTAAAAGAATCCATACAAAAAGCAGAAACTCAGATTTTCCTGATATTGTTTTAAAGAACTTTTAGTGCTATCAGTAGTTTTAAACTCACTTGTGGATAGCCATCCTTGAAGTATTGTTGGTCCCCCTCCAACCCCCAATGTAAGTGAGCACAGCTTACAATAATTCTCTGTACTCGTCACAAACATTTCTTTAATTTTTTCTTCTTTCTAGAAAAGAAAATGTGTTTCATTCCTTTAGTACTTTTAAGCACAGACACCTCATAACAACGAAGAAAAAAATCAGGTGCCATTAAGATCTTGTAATCTCCTCTTATGAAGCCACAGTCACTCATATTACTCATTCCTATGTTTGTTGTTGTTGCTTATCAGAAAAATAATTTATTTAATCAGTCCTCAGCAAAAGCATCCTGATTACTTCAAAGCCCCTAGAGAACAATTCAAGAACCAACTTCTATATGGGATGACAACCTTCCTTAAAAGCTATATTTCTCAGTAACAAAATCATGGTGAAATGCACCACAAGAAAGGATATCTCTTTCACTGCTATAGATCCTGACACTGGACTAGAACTCATACCTGCACGTACTGGAATGACCGTAAACCTTCGCCCTCAAACAGATGTACTGAACTGTCAGCTTCAATTTAACTCCACCACACTCTGAATAAAGCACAATAGGAAAAAAAAAAACAACAAAAGAGACAGTAAAAGAAAACCTGCCTTTATAGTGTTAGGCAAAATATGAAAGATATTTTGACTCTGAAACATTAACTAATAGGTGCCTAATGCTTACTATTAACAGTAATACAATGAGCAAACAGCACGGGCAAACACATTTTCCTAATATTTTTTAAGTTGTCTGCTTGCTCGTGTCATGAATGCATCCACTGCAGCTGAACAGCCACACTGTATCTACGCATCATCCACCATTTAAAAATAAGGGACAATGATATGGACTTCCTTCGACATACTTTGATACGAGCTGATGATGAAAGCTAACAGGATAGGGATTTGTACTGCTTTATTTTCCATGCTTGCAACTGTTCATGAACAGTATCACAAAGTTATGCTTTTCTCTTAATACTCTTCCAGAGTAACCTTAACATTGTGACATATAGTTACAATGTCATAACAGTAGCTTTGGGACTTAACCTGTCTAAGATAGTAATTTCTGCTGAAGCAGAAACTCATTCTTCACATCAGTGAGAAGCTGAATGATGCTGACTAAAGAAAAGTAAAATAGTCAGGACTCTGCAATTGTTTGTTCTGTTTTTTTTTCCCTTCTCAGATTAATATTCCTCAAGTTATGTATATACTCATTTCTTTATATATATACACATAAATATGTTTATAGCCATCATAATGATGGTTTAGTGAAGAGACAGCCTACTCTGGGCAGCTCTGCTCAAGCACAGGGATTGGACCAGATGACATCTGCTCTTTTTAGCAGTGTGTGGTGATAGGATGAGGGGAAATGGACACAAACTGAAGCATAAGCAGTTCTGCACAAATGTGCACGGGAATTTCTTCACAGTGCAGTGACGGAGCACTGGCACAGACTGCACAGAGAGGTGGTGGAGTCTCCTTCTCTGCAGACATTCAAGACCCATCTGGATGCCTACCTGTGCAACCTGGGCTAGGGAGCTGCTTTGGCAGGGAGTTGGACACAATCTCTAGAGGTCCCTTCCAACCCCTACAATTATATGATTCTGTGGCACTCAGAGGGCCCTGCCAGCCTCAGCCACTCTGTGATTCTGTAGTTATAGACAGTTTTACATTTAACATTGAAATACAATAACTGAAGCAGATAGTTGTGGATTAACTCCTATTTGATCATTTCTGTATGTAATCACATTTCTGCCACCAGAATGGGAAGAAACAGAAGCAGAGGTGACTAATATTACACATTGGATATATCCATAAGCTACTGAGCATTAAGATTTGAAGATATCATCAGACACTTTCAGAAACTTGACAGCTGTCACAAGATTATCTGGTGCTGTATTCCCCTCACTTCAGAGGCACTGAAGTTTATCCACAGGCATTGCAGTATAATCCTCAAGACAATTCACAAGTACACCCATCCTTTTCTGTACTTGCAGAAATGGAAGAAAAACTGATTAAAAAGTTCTGATGGTAACAGCTCCTTAATCTCTTGGGAGTTGTCGTGCTCAGTGATGCAAAGCTGGGAGTATCGATCTGGTGCTTCCAGACAGACCTTGCACATAGTGAATTCCTCCACAGTCCACGTATTTAAAGGAACAGAGGTTTTCACAACTCTTTTCTTAATGGTGAATTTGAGCTCCTGTGAGCTAAGAACTTAGCCATACCTTTCATTAAGTGCTACTCAGAATATAACAATGTTCCCAATGAAAGCAGGTATTTTTAAGTACGACATTTCTAAAGGGGGTGGGATGTTTCTCCCAGTTACTGAAAAACACCAGCTGAAAATAAAAACTCAATATAAGGAAGCACTGGTGTAACTTTATACTTTTCCATAATCCCAATGGACTCAACCCCATACTATTACAGGCTCCTAAGGATAACCAAGAGATACCTGGAGTTAATAAGAGGGAGAAATAGTGCAGCAATGCTTTCCATGCCCTGCAGATGAGCTTCTCCAAGCCTGAACACAAGGCAGCTCCTAACAAAGTCATCATTACTTCATTCCCTGCTGCCAGAAGTCTGGTTCTTCTCCAAGCTGTAGTTAATCACCCAGAGACAACTCTCAGTTCTATTTTCCATACTAAAAACCCTTCCATCTTCTATTTCTTTGGAGGCCTGAGTTTAAAAGTAGACTTGACAATAAGCTATGAAAGTGCAAAAAGGAATATTAAATAAGCTTACTTTCTGTCATTAAATATTTGTCATCATTCCTTTCATTCATGCCCTCTATCCTCCTACAGCTCAGTGTTGTACAGATACTGGAGAGGCTTTAAAGAACGCAGCTGCAGTGAGAATCCTCACTCATGATCAATCATTCTCAAGGAAAATACATCACAGTATTAAATTCTAATGTTATTAGCAAAAAAAAAAAAGACATTTCCTGAAGAATACATTTCCTTTATGTTGCAGTTACAATTACTGTAGTTTGTTCATAGGAGAATAGCTTTCATGTGTGGCAACCCCATCAACATTATAAAGACATTAGCAAAGTTTAATTACATCAGCAGTGGCTAGTCTAATTAATGGAAAGCTAAATCTACTCTTAATTCCAAAAATCAAAGCTTTTATTCCAAATTAACACTGCTCTAAAAAACAATTTTCTGATAACTTAAGAAGTTACTGTTACCCTCAAAGAGACCCTGAAGGATAAATGGAACATTTTGCACCATGACTTCTAGTCAAATTCAGCTTCAGATGAACATGAACTTGGAATAGTTTCAAGAAAAATCAGCAATTCATTTCCCTTACAAAGGACAGATTTACAGCTATGAGAATTTCCCTGGGAAAGGGGAAGGAAACTTTCACAAAGATTCCAACTTTGCAAGTTAAGATGACTTGGAATCATTTAACATACACAGTAAGTTATTATCCCTTTTCAACTGTCACAGTTTTTCTCTCCTTGTTCTATATTTTTGTTCTCCGGGAGTTAGGAGAGATGCTAAGACAGTTCACTGATCAAGCATTAACTAGAACATACTTAAAACAGCTTAATTTTACTACCAGGAGAAGCTAGCACGGACACACTCCTCAGTCAAAACAGCTGTAAAGAACAGAATGGAAAAAAATGGGGAAACATCATTCATATGGACCACATTGTCCCAGGAAAAAAGCAACATTAACTATACTGCAGTTCAGATACAATGCTCTTTTCATTTCCTTATTTCATCTTCTAAATACACCTTTGCACCATCCCTTAGATGGTATTTTCGCATGTCTAATGTCACATTTTGTGCACATAAAGTTCTATGCACAGAAGTTACACAGTTTCCCAGCATGCTGCTTATGAATTTGAAGAGTGTATGAGTTTCTCTGCTTGCACCAATATTAAATGACATCTTTTCTGGAAGGATGCCATCCTGCCTTTGTATTATTAAGCCATCATTGCACCTGTCGCTAAATACCTAGGATAAGGTGGTGCTGTGCCTCATAGGCACCTTTAGGCCACAACACATACTTAGCAGAACGCATTAAAGGCGTCATTTGTTAATCAAGTGTTTAAATTGCTTGGGAACATGACACTTATGACTGACAAAAGGGTGCAGTGCATTCTTTTGTTTGAGCATCGCATCCCATTACCCAGCTATGTAATAGTAACAAGTTTATGTGAGGGATTAAAAACACACCCATGGCTGCAAAGGCTCCCTTTCCATGCAGTCTTGGATTTTATCCCATTCAGACCATCAAGTGGAGAGTATTTGCTTGTTAGACACTTTTATTTATCAGCTTTTATCTGATCTCATCAGAAGACAACACGCACTATCAAAGACATCACAGCTGAGATCAGACAGTATTAAGCAGCCTCCCACTCTACTTACTGGGCTTACATGCTCCTAAATTGATTAAATCAGTAAGTAAAAGCAATAAATAAATCAATCCTAGTACGTAATAAATCAAAGCTGACAACAGGATTCAAAGTTGCACAGTGCCACAGAGTGGCTAAGCAATATTTTGTGGCAACTGTTTGTATTAAAGAAATAAGCAGATAAACAAATACTATAACATGATCCCACAGTAAGTTGCTTGGGAAATGAATGGCACTGCTGCTGCTTTATGCGCTGTGTGTATATATTAGTATCCACAGCTCTGATCATTGCAGGGAGGTTGGACTAGGTGACCTTTAAAGATCCCTTCCAACACACACAATTCTGTGATATGCTTGTATTTTGCACAACAGTAATACAAAACTCTCCATTTTGTGTTCCCTTAAAGAACAAAGGCAACATGCATCACTGATACTATCACTTCCAAATTACTGACTGATGGTAATGCACTGTGTGGCATGGACATAAAAATGTGGACAACTCTGGGCCTCAGTTTCTTCCTTTAAAAGAAACCAGAGGACAAACTTTCTGATGACTGTGCAACTTTACCTCACCTGTTAACAAGTTCAAAAAGGGGAACAAATAGTAATATTTGGTGTTTAATTTTGTATAACTGTCCTTCCCCTATTAACAACATGACTAAAAGATCACACCCATGGATCTCTTCATTCTGAAAGAAGACCACAAATGGCAAAAGTACTGTGCAGTCATGTTCCTTGCTTTCTTTTTTAAATGCACTTAGATCCAGTTGCTCTAGGAGCTAAGCTGAATTGAGCACATCTTTTTACTTCCCTTGTAAAAAACATTCCCCTTGCTGCTACAAGAAAGGAGAAGTGAGTCAGTATAACTTTAAAAGCATCAGGGAGAAATAAGGAAACATGGAGGGAAAGATTTCTCTCCCAAAGACCTGCCTTCCAATTTTATATTGGTATTTCATGTACCAGTAAAAAGAAAGCAATGCCTTCCTTATAGTATCTGCCTGCCCAGGGTCACATCCCTGCAGGACATGCCTCCAGCACATCACTCCTATATGGCAGGACAGGAGGTGAAGGGCCAGAGAGAACCACTACAGGGGATCTATATGGGCTGCCAAGAGTACTTCCAGGAATGTAACGACTTGCCTCATTAGTAAGGAAACTAATGGAGTCTGACCTTATACTGTGTTGTGGCCTATCTTTATGCCTCCCTGCTCTACCATATGCTCATTTATCCGTAACTCTAATATTTATTTTCATACCTTCAGCTCCTGACACCACCTTTTCCCTAATACCTCTATGAGCCACATCTCCTGCTAACAGATGTGACAAACTGTTTTGTGACTAGATCCAAACTGTTGTGTATACAGATCAGGATGCAGCCAGGGTAATACTATACCAACTGCAAGTTGATATATTGATAAAAATAATCTTTTTCTAGATCCACTTCTAAAGTTTCTCACCTCTGAGTTATATTGAAAAACAAAAAGACCAAAGCCACCTTACAAATATTTTAGTGTCATATAAAGCAGAGCATCTGCCCTGAACAGTCTTGTGGCTTGGGCCAATACACCATATAAAAAACCCTAGACATTTGAGAGCTCAACATCCTGCTTCCTAAATATCATCTCCATGTCAAGCCTCCTGCTCTGCAAATATATTGTGTTGTCTCACCATTTTTCAGCCCTCTCATATCAGTGCATTTTACTATGCAGCTCTCTTTGCTGTACAGTCTTCCTGCATTCAGTGACAGTCTTTTCACAACCAAGTGATGCCACTGCAGCATCTCTCTGAAACAAAGCACACAATGAATCAAGCTGATCAACAAAAACTGACCGCTCATGCCTCCATTTGTCTTTTTGTCCTTACTCTGGGAGTACCCTTGAATTCTTAAGAACAGCTCAGATATCAAGATAGCTGCTACAATGGAAATTTCAAGAGCTGCATATGCCAGGTTTTGATCTTACATATGAATTCCAGTATAACTGATACGTGCAGAGACGGGAACAGATTTGTTTAAAAATTCATAAACACTGATTAATAATCTTCAATTTCATCATTAAAAAGTTTAAAAACAGACAACCATAACAAAACATACCACAGTATGGAAATATACTGGGAAGAAATCAATACTGATCTCAAGTATACCAGCAGCATCATAACAGAAGGACAAACAGGAGAGCACACAAAGGCAATGGAAGGAAGAACAAGACACTGATGCAGGATTTTGTAGGAAAGTCTCACAGTTTTTCAGTAAGAGATATGACAGCATCTTGTGCTTTACTAAAGCAAACACTGGCCTGTTTTAATAGTTTCATACACTAATATACATCTTGTACAGATATTAATTTTAGAGATAATGTTATCATTTAATTAGAAGTGCAAAGATTTTAAAATTGTTGTCTGATACCCTGCAGCATCTATGAACTTCCATCAAGTTTCTTTCCAAATCTATTTTTATTTAAATCTCTACATGTAGAGTTAAATATCTCCTGTTCACATAAATTTCCCATTGTAGAGAATCTAGTCCCAGCAGATCAACTAAGCAGTCCTAAAACGCATATCAGTATTCTCAGTTCACATCAACCACACCAGGCTAGTACTTACTAGATTGGTTTCTAGGGTTTGCTCTTTCCATAAGACTTCTGTATACCAGGTGAGGCTGAGAGCTTTAAGAACACTGTGCTATGTGACATAGGCAGTTATGGACCCAGCTTAATAGTGCAGTGGACATTTTTGGAGGGGGTATTAAAGCACCCAATCTGAAGTTAAAACTGAATTACACCTATTACTCTGCATAATACAATTCAAAAATGACATTACCTGAGTAGTTGTGGGATTTTTTTCCTCTATATTAAATAGTTTTTTAATTGAAGAGAAGTATAACAATATCAACTACTATTCACTAAGAGCTGTGTCCTTCATGAAGAGCAAGAGATCACCCAGTACTGTGTGATCAGCTGAAGCACCAGTTCTGCACAAAGCACACCAGTGACAGCCTATGAATCCTGACAGCAAGATAAAGATTTCCTCAGCTGTACCACCTGCTTGTAACCAGAGGAAAAAGAAAACACGGGGAACTGATGCACTGGTGTTGCAACTAAGTCCACTTCACATTCCACATACTGTTTCTTGATATCAATCTTTTAAATAATATCATACGTAGGCAACTCTAAGAATCACAGAATACCTCAAGTTGGGAAGGACCTACTCCCCCAGTTCCTCACAGGACCACCCCAAAAATCAGACCATAGGACTGAGAGAGTTGTCCAAGCACTTCTTGAACTCCAGCGAACTTGAAATCTTGAAACCAAGAGGAAGCATTAGGACTCTACATTGCATCTATACTGATTTTCACAATACCTGTAGTGTAACTGGACAACTATGTATCACAGCTCCTACTTGCAATGTCATCTGCACCTACTAAATCCATCATTCCTCAGTGTCCTCTAGTGCTTCAAACTGTCCACAAGCAGCCTCCTTCAGTAAATAACATCACTTGTTTTGTTTTTCTACAAACAAGGAGTGTGTGCTCCACAAAAATCAAATCACTCTGTGACAATGAGGCCACAGAGAGACCCAGGCAAAAACAGAAGAACTGAACAGCCAGAGATCTCACAGCCACCAAGGAGTATGCAAATAACCCTTGCACAGCAAATAGGAAAATTTGCTCCCAGCTTTTCAATAATAGGTCTCACTGGTCACTTTCACTTTCCCTAAAGAGCCAGTTCTGAACATTTGCAAATGTTTTCTTATGTCCTGAAGAAGTCACTCCAGATGCCTAAAATCTACGCAGCAGCACTTTCTGAATCTTAAACTTCTACTGAATCTAGCTTTTACAGAGAACCTTTGGGATGCCTCTTGTATCTGACTCAGGGTTTACTACCTAAAGTAAATGTAACAACTCCAAATTCACCCTGCTGAATTTTTGTACCATGCATGTTTACCCATTTTACCAGTGCATAAGCTGTAACATCCCATCCACAGTCAAATCAAAGCCAGAGATCCTGGATATTTGCACTCCTGTCAATGCATTTTGAGGGGAAAACAGCTTTTTCTTTCTTACTTGGGACCAGAACACTGTGGACAAAAAGCTTAAAAGCAACATTTTCATATTTCACAGAATACAAAAATGTTCTCAGTCTGTTTTTCAGAAAGGATTGTAACATTCCTAAACAAGACTTAGTACAGGTAGCAAGGGCATAATAGAAGAGTTTAGTGGAAATAAGTCCTCTTCCCCCCCCCACCTTCTACTTCTTCCAAAAGGAGAGGTTATGAAGATTTTCCCTCCATTCAAAATGAACTAGATAACAGGCAACTCAGAAACTTACTCTCTAACATAATAAGCAGCCCTTTCAGTCACCCTAAAATCTCCCAGAGAGACAACAAAAGCAGTCTCATCCTTCCCCTACAAGTTGTTTTCATTACCTTTGGGCAGGAGAGGTAAGCACTAGATTAACACCTGTGCCAATCTCAGCACACAGGTGAAATCCTTATACCTTTGCAGTCTCTCCCAACTCTGCAGCTGCCTAGATTAATGCTGGCCAGTGATAGGTGCCAGGGCACATGATCATAAGATGGCACATACCTCGCTTTTTGTTTAGCATAGCCCTTGAAAACAATGAGTCAAACTTATTACCAAATTAGCTTGTAAAATGACATGATGAGACTTGACTATTGCTAACTGACACTGTGTTTTTGTTGAACATGCAGTCTTCACCAAGCAAAAAGAAAGAAAAGTTTCATTCATAGGTAGAAAATACCAGTAATCAGCAACTGAGCAGAACAAATACAAGCAGAAGTGGAAGACACTACCAGAGTTAGTATTCCCTTTAAAAAAATACAATCAGTTTACAACATTTCTAAGATTTATATAAACAAAGACTTACAAAACAACCTCATATTTCTGAGGCTCTCAGAAATACTGGTTTGACAAGGCAATCACATTCCCATGCCAGTGGAGAAACTGAGGCAACACCTGCATTTACAATCAAATCAACAGCCATGCACAGTTCCTCAGGCTTACAGCACATCCACCTACATGGCTTCAGCTGGCTACCAACAAAATCACTCTGAAACACCAGAATGCATTTCCCATTTCTTAAACTCAGCCAAAACTCCAGGTTATCCCACAAGACAGAACAAATATGCTCTTCCGTACTCAGAGGACAGAGCTGACCTTTCCTAACAGATCCACTGAGAACTGAAACGCACTCAAAACCTGCTAAGCCTGTCTGCTACTTACAGGAAAAGAAGCAGTGCAAATAATTACCAGCAATATGAATAAAAGGTAGTATTTTTATGCAAGATCAAGTACACAACTATTACTTAACTGAAGAACAGAACAAGCTCTTGCATCAGTGACCAGTTCAGGATACAGTATTTGAGTTTCAAGGAACCAGAGGCCAATTCACTACTCAAAACTTAGCCCTTTGTTTTTGTACATACAAGCTACATTTCTATTGTTAGTTGTATATAAGCACACATATACTATGACACAATATGAAATTAGTAAGGCATTAGTTCTGGACAACTGACATTTAATGTAGTAGTGCACTTGACATTAAAGGTGACAGTGTGTTTTAGTTCAAATAGCAAGTCAGCAGCCCTTAAAGAACATATGGCCACTCATACACTTTTTTTTATTTGGGGGCTATAAGTTGCCTATCATTCTTGGAAAACTCCCACTGAAATTGACACTTAACTCTGAGGAGATTAGTGGTAGACAAGTAAAACTAGAAAGGTATCTTAGGACTAAATGCTACATCACCAATCATGTCAGCTTCCCTCTTTTTTTGAAAACATGATATAAAAAGAAGCTGCTCTTTCCTTTGCTATGATAAAAATCACAGAAGCATGTTTATTCCCATTACTTAACAGAACCTATAAACTCCTGCTGATTTCTTTATCCATTTCTAAAGCACAATTTACACTGCAGATAAGGGTATGCTCTTCACAAGATTAAAGTCAAGGTCACATAACACACAAGCACAGCTGCCTGTAAAACAGGGATCAGTTACACAGACTCCACATATATTTTTAGAAGGGGCTGTTCAAGCCCTCAGCTAAGGGCCCTTCGATTATAAACGTGAAGATAAACTTTGGCTTAAAAGGTAACATTTAAGGCTTCTGTAGCAAAATAGACACAGCCCTACTGATTCAAGCCATGTCTTTCATCCCTTTACAGACTCTGAATGGAAAATCCCCAGCACACTCCATAATGGCCCTCTGATACAGAGAAAAGAGGACCTCCAACAGACTTTGGTAAGATCACAAGTGGACCACCTCTGAAAGATGAGCTTGGTTCCACACTAAGTCCAGCAGCTGGTGTCTGTAGACACACATACTGTATCCTCCCAACAGGCACTTGGGTAAATATTCATACTAGAGCTACAACAGAAGCATCACCACCATAAAACCAAAGCAGTATCGCACAACAAAGGTTTCCACCATCCCTAGAGAGTACCATTTGCACAAGACATCCTTAGTGAATGCCACCAAGTGCTAACAATCAGGAAAAACATCAGGAATACATCGACATGCACTAAGTTTTATTACCATGTGCTGCCCATGAATCACTGGCACTTCAAATACAGAGCTTTGGGTTTAATTCATGGTCATCTACACAAGGACTCCAAAATCTCTGTTCACATGAGTCAGCAGCAAAATCAGGATTACTATACACCTTTAATGATGGAACAATCTTTGAGGCATGTCCAAAATGAATAGATAGCACAAGACATTGTTATTAAATATCTAAATATAGAATTCATTCTCTTTAGCCCAGAGGACCCTGTTGATAATGCTCCTTACCAGAAAGGATTAACTGCATGGAGGTGTTGCAATTTGGTAGGCACCCAGCAGAGATCAATACCCAGAGCTGCTGCTGGGTTCTCTGGGAGTCAGCATCCATACAGTCAGGATTTAGCCATAAAGCTGACCTGAAGCCAGCAGAGATCCAAGACTTCTGCCTTATCTCCTTCATGTTCTGGCAGGTTACTGAAAATGCAGGTAGCTAAGTGCCTGAAAGCCCCACTAATTTCCTGCACGTCACTCACAGAAGGCCCCTATAGTCACTGCTACTGTTGCTAACCTGTATATCAGCCAACAACACCTTATTTCAGCAAGGCAACAGAGACCTAGAGTTTCAAAAGCCATTTGGTAGCATCCACAGCAAAGTGCTAAGACCTTTAGCAAACCCAGCTCACCAGCTCTGAGGCAGAGAGACACATAAGGTCAGGCTTTCCCTGCCTTACACATTACAGCCATTTCCAAGTTCTTTACAGGAGAGATGACCCCACTTTTAACTCAGGAATACCAGGTAGCGTAACACACTGATAGCCATCAGTTAAGGATACTAATTTCCTTATTGACACGAGGAACTTTTGAGACAAATGAACTGAACAAAACATTACAATCTGTGAAGATATAAACCCCAAAAATAGTATTCTAGAATAGAAGTCAACATTGTAAAATGCTACAAATGGTAAAAGGAGTATGACTGTAGTACAGTGTGGTAGAGTGCGCCAGCTAAAACACTTTCAGACAGAGGTAGGTATGCTCCTAGTGCTCTGCCTTCGCGGTGACCTGGAGCTGGGCACCAGGCACATCCAGCAGACTCCATCTTTTCAAACGTCCCGCTCGGGCCAGGTGCCCGCCTCGCCCCGCCCTCCGCCCGCAGTACCTCGGAGCCGGGGGAACTCGCGCTCGCGGAGGCCGCGCAGCTCGCCGCCGTAGCCGTAGCCAGCGGGGCAGCTGCGCTGGAAGGCACGGAAGGAGAGCGGCTCCGTGGCCATGCCGCGGGCTGAGGCGGGGAAGAACCAGGAGGACGCAACACAGCGTTCAACTTCCTCCGGTCAGCGCCCAGCCCGGCTCCTCCCGCCTCCCGCCCCCGCGGGGCAGCGCCCGGCTCGGGCCCGCCTGCCCGGGCTCGGAGCCCCGTGCCCCGCTGTGCCAGCGCCAACGTAGGGCAGCTGTTAGCCGGTGCGGCTCGGAGGGCTCCACAGGGAGCCTGCGTGTTCCCTGCTCTTGAGCCCTAACTGATTTCCCCTGTTTCCCTTTAATACCACTTTTGGCTGCTGTTAAACAGCACAAGGCTCACACCTCGTGCTTGAAATCCGCTAACTCCTCCACCCTCATGAACCAGCACGGATGCCCTGTGCTTCAAGGTATGGGACCCCAGCAGGCCAACAGCCAAAAGCAGTGGTAACAGGACTGGGTATCAGAATTGCAGCCATTCACCTAAAAGCCTTTGCATTGTAGAATAAACCAGAACCATGGACACAATTTCTCATAG
The DNA here is from genome assembly GCA_013399175.1 of Odontophorus gujanensis. NCBI lineage: Eukaryota > Metazoa > Chordata > Aves > Galliformes > Odontophoridae > Odontophorus > Odontophorus gujanensis. The sequence continues at coordinate 12,495 of VXAB01013068.1, read as the reverse complement.
GTAGAAGTTATTTTCTTCCCCCCCTCATCCAGCCCTCAAAAAAAAAAACAACAAAAAAAACAACTCTTCCCACTGCATCATTTAACAATAGATATTCTACATGCAACTCAGGAGAGCACCCCTCAACTTGCAGGGAGTTAAATACCACCCCACCCCCCCACACAGTTGTAAAGTGTTCCATTTGTTAGAGTGAACCTGCATCAGGTTTCTAGTAAGACAGATTCTTTACTGGAAGTGCTATCAACCAATCATCAGTGAAAAAGGAAAGCAAAGAGAACAAAGTCCAGTCCAAACAACACTGTAAAGATCTTCACTTATGAAGACATGCTGAATAAAATTAATGGAGAAAACTAAAGAGTTAGTTTGATGTGAAATAGTGCCCTAATATACCCCCTACTTTATATATTAGGAGATTTTGTCCTGTTTAAGAACACAGGTCTGATACCAAGGCACAGAAGGCTATCTATGTAACACTAAAAACAGGTCCATTTTTGACTGTATTCATGGCTGTGGTAGGTATATAGACATAGATTGTGTCCCATTCCCAGATGTATAGTCTCTTCTTACAGGGCCTTGCCTGGACATTATGATGTTCACATCAACACAATAACTCTACACATTGCTTAAAGTTCCTGATGTTATTTGAAGATGCTAATACCTGAATTAAAACAAGAGCATAGTCATATCATCTACAAAATTCACTGTTTCACTTTTGTGTGATACATCAATACAGAATAATCATGTTTCCATTTATAGTAATATACTACACATGTATTAAACCTTTTAAATGTCCAAGTTGCATGCATTCCTTAGTTCTGAGGCCTGTATGTTAGGCAGCCTAAAATTTAAGCCTTGCCACAATTTAACGTGGATAAAACCAATACCTCACAACTACTACTTCTGCTTTCAGCACACTTGAATTTTTAGCCTCAGTTTTAATGAAGTGAGGGCTCTGCAGAGAAAGAAGGGATTTCTTCCTTCTGTTTGTAACTAGATCCTGAACTAGCTTGCCAGTTTACTTCTATGAGGAAAGCATCAGAAGAATCAGCAGCTGGATAGAGGAGAGGAACCTCAGCCAGTTCTCACCCTGAAGGAAGAGAGCAGGCCCTCATATCACCATACATTGTCTGAAAGGCACTAGGCTGCCCAGACATGAGGCTTTGACACTGGCACAAGGCATCCTGCTCCCTTCCAATGCACATGACAGAGCAGAAGCTGGAGTACAAGTGTACAAATCCATGTGAAACCAGGTTTTGTTTTTCTTCACTGTTTACAGTATTTTAAAATACATTCAGAAAAACAATCGAGACAACTCTTGTCAAAGCAGTAGCAAAAGAAACAGAGGAGGAAGGAAAAGCAAGAATCCAAACGTGACAACTTCACTGTAATTAACAGTTCAGCTTAAAAACATCAGTGTGTTCAGAAAACTGTAGGAGCTGCACACAAACCTGAAAACTCTCTTTGAACATAGGGTTGGTTTCACATATTTCATACTGAAAATGGGGTTTAACCACTACTAAAAAACTGCTGTTGTTTTCTGACCACATCAAGAATAGCTTCACATTATCTGTACATACAGAGAAGTTCTGCTAGCACATTCACCTGAAAGCTTATTTGGTCCCAGATGTAGTCTGTGGGGGTACTAAGTCCACAGCTCTCAAACAAATACATACTTCATTCTTTACTGTAGGTACCAGTTATGTCATAACTTCATCAAACTTCATGAAACATGAGTGCTACCCAAGTTACCGAAGACAACTTCAGCACTGTTCTCAGTGAGCACAGCAGTCTCACACAAACACAGCACACTCAGAACTAGCAAGGGACCACTTCTGAAAATTTGAAGCCCAAACCAATTTTCTTTTGCAAAGGAATACTTCACAAAACCTAGCTACTGAATGAGCTCTTCCTTACTAATTTTCTTTCAAGTGAAAAAACACCTATTGAAAAAACTGTTATCAATTAAAGAAATATTTTTAGCTTGTATCCTGACATTTTTTAAACCAGAAGCCTACCCCAGATACCTTTTTCTGTTCTAATAATTTATGCATTGCAATTTACAAGGGTCAGTGCTACTTCTATGATTTTTTTTATTGCAAGTATGTGTCAAAATACCTGCCATGAATTTTCCCTCATATTTCTAGCTTTCTGTTATCAACTCCAGAGCTATTTATTGATTGCTACATATTGTTCCCTCTTCATTTTCATATATTATGTCAAATACTCACATTCACTTCCTTATCAAATGAAGACTTGTTTTCCCCACCAGAACTGTTCTTTTTCCCTAAAGATTAAACTTTCTGACCTAACAATAAATTCATCTGAAGGACCTAATTTCCATTTGCACTCTTTTAATAAAGGCATTGCCTCACAATCTTGTTTTTCTTTTCGTTTTTGGAAAATTGTCCTCTTGGAAGCACCACATGCCTAGGGGAGTACTAATTGGATCTCTGGATTTTCTATGTTGAATAGTGATGATCTCTACACCCAGAGGGCCCACCGGTTACCAGTACAGTGCTATCAAAACCTCAAGATCATCTAGTTCCAACCCCCCTACCATGGGCAGGGTTGCCAACCACTAGACCAGGCTGCCCAGAGCCACATCCAGCCTTGCCTTGAATACCTCCAGGGATGGGGCATCCACAAACTCTGGGCAACCCATTCCAGTGTGTCACCACCTTCTGAGTGAAAAAAAATCTTCCTCCTAACACCTAACCTAGATTTCCCCATCTTAGTTTAAAACCATTCCCCCTTGTCCTATCACTATCAACCCATACAAACAATTGGTCCCTCTCTAGTTTATAGACTCCCTTTAAGTACTGGAAGGCCACAATTAGGTTTCCCCAGTGCCATCTCTTCTCCAACCTATGCAAGCCCAGTTCTCTCAACCTTTCTTCATAGGAGAGATGCTCCAGCCCTCTGATCATTTTGGTGGCTCTCTTCTGGACCCACTCCAAGAGTTAAGTTCACAAAGTTACAAAATGATAAAATATTGTTACTAGAAGGAAAGAAGGAACATTGTACCACGAAGTGTCTGCATTATCTCAAGCTTGTGCATACTTAAACTTTATCAGGTTCTTTCCTAAACAAAGGCCCAGAAGCAGAATAAGATCAATTTAACTTACCCATTCCAAGTCTTAGCAAAGTGAAGTGACACTTTGAGGTAAGCTAGCTAGTAGGTTTCTAAATTCATAAGTTTTTGTAAGCATGATACTACCATTCCTTAGAGTATGCTACAAAATACAGAACAGGTTTCTTTAGTCACTTCAGTGCACTTTGACAATAATTTTGTTATCTCTAGCAAAACTCATAAGAAGCAATTAATACTAGCCTCCACACAAACACCTTGCAAACAACTCAAAAGATCATACACTCATCTATAAAAAGGTTCACTGACCTCTTGCAGCCTTATAGAAAAGCAACAGGACATCAGTATTGGTCTATTTCAAGGCAAATAATAAACCATCATCATAGTGCCACTATATGACAGGAAAGCACATACTAGAATGTGCTCATTGGGAGGACTAAAGAGTACAGACACAGGCTGGAACAAGGGAAACACTGACTAGAAGAAAATTTTCCATGAGAGAACACTAGAGCACAGTGTTCAGAGGGGCTGCAAAACTTTCATACTAAGGGAGATGGAAAGCCTGCAAGTACACAGCCCTGAGCAACCAGCTCCCAGTGTGCTTTCCTAATAATTCCAATGATCAGCAAAATATTTCTAAATAATTAATGTCTAACTGTCGCATCAGCTCTCAGACAGCTTGGCAAGCAACAAAAAGCTTGTTCTAAGGCAGGAGCATGGATTGCACAACCTTTTTCTGTCCCCTACAGCACATTTTTTGACTGCATTTCTAATAAGCCATACCTGTATAGAAGTCATCAGCACAACGCTGAGCACATGCAGGATCTCTACTAGTTATAACTAAGCAGAAAAAAATATTCCTGGTAAAAAACTAAGATCTCAAACAGGCCAGAACAGCTGAGAGCTATCTTTGGAGGTCACCTAGTCCAACATCTTCCCTGGTCAACTAAATTGTTCTTTCTTCCACTATGCCACTGATCTCCAGCAGCAATCTTCTTTCACAGTGACAACACCAGCTGGCACTACTATATGAAAACATCACACACTGTATTAAGTCCACACACCATGAACTTCCATTTTCAAACCCTGTTATACCTTTCGTGCTTCACCACTGTGAACTACCCTAAGGCACAATTTACAGTCTTCTCTCTTCAAGAAGAGAAATGACAAGGTGTAACGCTGCAACATGATGAAAAGGGCAACAACAACAGCAGAGTAACAAAGTCCTAAGCTACAGGAAGTGAGAACTTGCTCAAATGCAACAACGATGGGCACAGAAACAAAGGAAAAACTCTTACACTTACACTTGGAAGGCCTCAGGTACACAGATCTCCATCAAGATACCTCTGCTACCACTACCAACTCTTAAATGAGGTCTGGGAAGAAATGGATCCTGGCTTCACCCCTTCCAGTCACTCAGGTGCATTGCATACAATGCAATTGATTTCAATACATTGCATGCACCTGAGCGCCCCTGGGTTGGCCCTGCCTTCCCACCAGGTGCTCAATCACTGGTTCAAGCCTTGAGGTAATATTTCTACTACAGGTGGCTAATATAAAATCATGAAATCCTTACAAGTTGGAAGGGACCTTTAAAGACCACCTAGTGCAACTAATTCCCCTGGAACAAGCAGAAACATCCGTAGCTGAACCAGCATACCCAGAGCCTGGTCCAGCCTGGCCTTGAACACCTCTAGGCTAGGGCAAACTGTTCTTCACCACCCTCCCTGTAAAAGACTTTTTCTTATATCCAGCCTAGACCTCGCCTCTTAAAGTTTGAAACCATTTCCCCTTGTCCTACCACCACAGACTCTGCAAAAAAAATCAGCCCCCTTCTTTTCTGTAGGTCCCTTTTAGGTACTGAAAGGCCATTATCAGGTCTCCCTGGAGTTTTCTCTTCTCCAGGCTGAACAGTCCCAGCTCTCCCAGTGTATCTTCATAGGAAAGTGTTTCTATCCTGTACAAAGCCAACAGGAATGTAGTTGTCTCTAACTAGCTTTAGGATAACCTAACAAAAGCATTAGTCACAAACCAGCAATAGGAAATAACTAGCTTACCCTATTGCAATGATAAGGGCTTGCTGGACAACTCCAGAAGGAAGCAATCTCCAAATAGAAATGTTTCCCTCTCACTAGCAGCCCTTAAATAGGTTAACAAAAGTGAATTGCTTGCACCTGCGCTCCCAGGGATGACCACATCTTTTCACCAGGTGCTCAATCACTGGTTCAGGCCATGACCTAACAGCTCTTATACACATCCCTGAGGCCATTTCTGTGCCCCTCCTCCAGGCACATTTCAACAGGTTGTTGTCTTTCCTGGACTGGAGACTCTATAGCCATGTGCAATACCTCTAGGTGAGGCCTCAGCACAGAGTAGAGGGGCATGATTACTTCCCTCAGCCTACTGACCACACTTCTGATGCAGCCCAGGATGCAGTTAGCTTTCTGGGCTGTAGGGACACATTTCTCACTCATGTTCAGCATCTCATTCACCAGTACCTCCAAGTCCTTAAAAGAACTGTGCTCAGTCCTTTCATCTCCCAGCTCGTATTGGCAGAGGGGCTTGCCTTGACCCAGGTGCAAGACCTTGTACTTGTTGAACCTCATGTGGGTTCTTCTTGGCCCACTGTTCAATCCTGTCTAGGTCCTTCTGTGTGGCATCCTGACCCTCAGGCATATCAGCCACACCTCACATGTTTGAACACATGGATGTTCATGAAAGGTCCTGGGATAGAGAGGTTTTGCTCTAAGGAAGAATTTTTGCCGTCAGACAACTAGACTCTGCTCTGCTTCTCAGCTGATACCAGAAGCAATGGTGGACATGAAGGTTTCAGTCATTAAATGTTTGCACAGATCTCGGCACAGGCACAGGCTTTTTTAAGAAAGCCTTACAAGCTTATTGCAAACCAAATCACACTTACTACACATACCCTTTCTTATTTGTTCATTATTCACAGAATGAATTTTCACCCTGCTGCATTCCTTTTCTTATCTTGTCATAGAACAATGAAATAAAAATGATTCTGCTCATTGTGGGGTCATCCTGATATCTGTACACCATTCTCCAGTCTGTGGTTAGTTAACTGATTGATCTGAAAAACGTGTATCAGAAACTATGCAATTGCTTACTGACTGTAAACTGTTACTTATTAACGGTCAGGAAAACTTGAATACATCTAACCCATCACATGTTTACGATTAGTTACAAGACACCTATTTCTTTTATGGCTCTTTGAGCACAGCAGATATAGAAAGCTACTAAAACATATATGGCAAACATCAGGATTCCAACTTCTAGTTTATCCTGGTGCTGTAGCACATTTAAGCATACAAACAAAACCAAACAAACATAAAAACCCAACCCCACAGTAATTAAAATTGTGTAGAAGGGGAAAAAAAAAGTTTTCACTGATATCTGATATTCTGTTCCATAGATGGATTGTTGTCATTAGTAATAAAAACAGTCATAGTTCTCCTCAGGATTAAGGCTGATTACTGTGAAATGTTTAAGACTGTTTGCCAGCAGCAATCTTCCACTAAAAAAAATAATAGTCCTTAAAGCCTTTCATGTGGACAAGCCCCCACCAATCATACTCCAGTTGTAGCAGAAGCAAGCACAAAAATACAGCGGAAGAGATCCACTGACACCACAGCAGGTTACTGTGGCAAACATGCAGCCCTGGCAGAGTTGTAGCCCTATAAACCTCTGCACCCTCAAACTGATAGTGACTGACCACAAATAATCATAGTTATGATGAGATTGTTATAGTTGCACAGCTACCATGTTGTACCCCATTTCCACACTCCTGTTCAGTAGGGTGTTTTACATTAAAAACTCTGGGACAGAAGCTCTCTTTTGCTACTCTTACTGAATGTGTGTGTCCCTGGCCCAAGGCAAACCCTGGTCCCACTTTAACAGGGTCATAACTTGAGCTGGCACTTCACTGCACCCTCCCTGTATCCTGGTTTCAGCCCAAATAGGGCTGCACTGCAGCCTTTGGGTCTTGGGTTGGACTTGCCTGGTTTAGGCCATAAGCACAGAGACTCAATGAAAGTATGTAATTCCTCCAAGTGTTGCTATAAAACTTGACATTCACAGGGTTTAACAGTTATTAGAATGTGATTTATTGCAAAAAGCATGACAAAACTTTCTGTTGCTAAGTAGAATCCGGAAATTCAAAGGGAGATTTGATCACAAGAGCCTTTGCTTTCAAGAGGCTGGCTGTGCTGCAGAGGTGATGTGCACAAGTTTGACAAACAGGAGCAAGGCTGTCTCTCATCAAGTCATTGCAGGCTGACAGCCTCATAGCCAAAGCAGATTTCAGAGAAAACATTTGTTGGCACCCATTGTCATCCCGAGAGTTACACAGATACTCTTGATGGAGATGCAGAGAGATCAAATCCAACATATATGAGGAATTATAAAGATGTAAGGAGACCAGAGGAAACCAGTCTGGTTTGTCCTCACCCTCATCACCTGTCCAGAGAGGGCAGTTTTATCATGAGACACCTGTTACCCATCAGTACTGCACACAGAAATCAACCTGAGTGATAAAGCAATGCTGGGTTTAAAATTACAGGTTTCAAATCAGAGCGTATCCACCATGACTAGAATTTGTAAATGCGTGGAGCATACTAATGCTTTTTACCTCTAATATGATGTATCCAGAAAATATAAACATTTTCAATCTCTGACAGAGCTACAAGTGTCATGAAGATATTTCACACTGAATTATTAATATGGATTGGAGAGCCATAATCTTGCTGGTTGAGGCTTAGTGATGCTGACTTTAAATGGCAAACAGATTTCCACAGCTGCAAAATCCAAAGAGTTTCATATATCCACATACAGAGATGTAGAGAAGATTTCTGTACTGCATAATAGATGCAATACATCCACGTATGTGCTATTTCTGACCACAGAGCTTACAATTTATACCTGTTATTACAAACTACCAAAACCCATTCCCAGCAGTTACATTTGAACACACTGGCAGCTTTGTCAAAAATTAATACTCTCTTTCTTTGAAATGGCTTTGCAGATTTAACTATGCACCAAAATATGCAGCAATATTTTTCATTCCACTTCCCGTTCTTAAACTTTTTCTATTATCATTTGATTGTTCAGCTTGAAAAATTCAGAATCTTCTGCTCAGACTGAAAAACAATGTGAAACAATTATATGATGATCTAGTTACAAGTTGAGCTTCATTATTTTCAATATTTTGCTCTGAATTATTCTTTATTAGCTTTTCAGCTACTCACAGTGTCTGTTAAAAGATATACTTGACATCTCCCTTCCAACACAAAGTTAAATTATATTTGATGCTGTTGAACAATTTTGCCACTTCTGTTAGCACAGTGAGGTATTGTGAACAGTGATTTTTATGAAATTTTTTTGTTATACAAGATCTTCCACAGAACTGCTCATTTCCAAACACAAGAGCTTTCACTTTGAAGATGCCTTTACCCTGAATGCCTGAAGTGCAAATGCATGGTGGGGAAAACCAAGTTCCCCCTAGTTAATTTAAAACAATCCCTTTCTTACTGAGTTTTGACATTCCTTTCTGTTCTTGCAGATAGGTTCCAAGCTATAGCAGACACTTCACTGGAGGAAAAACACTTACTATGTCTACCCAGAGATTTTTGACATAAAATCTACCTGTGAATTTTGAAAATCTTGAAAATGTTGGAAACTCATTGTGAAAAGATGAAAACGTCCAGCTTGAGACTGGAAGCTTTGATGAAATGATAAATGCTGTTTTTTAACTGGGGCTTTTTCAAAATGATTTTGACTAGGCTGCTGTGAAATTTCAAAAATAAACATAAACGCTTCAATGTAATCTCAACTATGCAGGACTACTCTACAGTAAATTCCTAATGGCACTGTAACCATCACTTGCCACTTCAGAAATCTTGTCTAGCATTCTTACTTCACCTTCAGGACTCAAAAGTAAGATAATCGATTAGATATAATGCACTGACCAGTGACCAGCATGACACACACCTAGAAACAGCCTGTTATATGAACTGAGCTGGGAGAAAGAAAATACAGAATATTAGTAAGCACCTTTAATTCTCCAGCATGATGAAAGAAATCCCACTGGAGAAGGAAGAGAGGCACCAGGGATTGACAAAGGCATTGCAAAAACAGAAAAGGGAAGGTCCTAGGTTGAGCATCTTTATTTTGCACAAATTTCAAAATCAAACCCTTGAGCGCCTCTGAAAATACAGACTTCCATGACTCATGTTTTATAAGTGCCTTTAGGAAAACATGCTGGAGTTCTGAGTCTCTAAATATTCTAAATATCTGTAAGTGCTAAGCTTATTTCCACTTAATCAGAGAATCTTCAGAGCTACTTTAGAGCAGGCTTTAATAGAAAACCTTTTGGCTATGGTGTTGCTTTGTGCAGAAGTGTTTGAAAGCTGGTGAAGAGGGCCAGTTGTATTAATGCCATTCTCCACTCAGATTTTCCATCGAGTGTGACATTTAACCTCAGCAGACTAGATCAGCACATCGGTTTATTAAATTGCTCAGGAAGAGCAATGGGCTGACTCACTGGTGGAGCATTGCCTGTTGGCACAGAGACTCATCATTTCAGCAATGAGGTAGTGCAGCATCTCAGGCTGCTGCTGCTCACAGGCAGTGACATCTCCAGACATCCTCATGGGCTCTTTCCAGTAACCTTAACTATTAAGGAAAAAAACAGAGAACTCAGCTCGCCAAGAAGCAATCTGCACTGATAGGAACAAATCACAGACAAAAGTTGGGGAGATTAATGCCATAGGCAACTAGATTCTGTTCAGATCATCAGCTTAAGATCAAATCTGGTTGGAAAGAAACCAGTTCCTCCAGATGATGTTATGAAAGTTAGTACTTATGCTGTTACAGCATAGTGCCCTAATCTCTAATGCAAAACTGGGACTTAAAATCATATTGCACAAACCTGCTAAAATTGCCAAGTTCACTGGGTCATCTGCAGCAGAAAGTGCATATAGCCTGGTGATCGGTTGCATGCTACAGGAAAATATTTATTATCAATGTACTAAATAAAATCTGTCAAATCTGACTCTAGGGCATTGTGAGTCCTGAACCTTCTCCCCAAGCTCTTTGGGAGACATTTTCACCTTGGTACACTGTCTATGTTTGGATAGAAAAAGACTAAGATTTACACCAAAAGCTGACTCCCAGGACAACTGACATCAGTGAGGGTCACCAGAAGCATTTTCTTGGACTCCATCTAAGATGTCAGTTTGATTCAAGTCTGTGGTTTGTAATAGTCAAGAGCTACAGTGCTGAGCCAAAGAGAGGAAAGCGCGCAGTAGAAATGTGATTAAATTACTGCACAACAAAACTTGAGCTGATTTATAGGATAGGCTTTAGAATCAGATATGCTGCATCAACACTCCAAGCATTCTTCCATTTCAAGCCGTACCCTTTAAGAGTTTTCATTTAAATTTTTTATACTTCACTTTATAAAAAATTAAAAGAAAGAAGTTTTCCTGCAATTAAGAATTACTCTGCGTACTTCTAGAAAGGGGCTGCCTTTTTAAGATGTCGGACCAGCGGCGTTTCAGTAATTGGAGTTGACACTTGGCAAAGCAAACACGGACAGCCCTGCCAGGATGACTCTCGCTTGTGTCCCCGCACAGGGACATGTCCTGCTACAGCACCTGAGTGGCAGGCAGCCCCTGGTCAGCTGAAATACCCAAGTAAGGGACTGGAAGCAGTCCACCCTTATTTATAGTACACAACAAAGGATCAGGGGATTTGTGGGAAGGATGTGAAAGAGAAGCAATTTCAAAGTCAGAGCAATTGGTAGTAGCAGAAGGAAATAAAAGAATGTTGCATGAAAGTGAAAGGCCAGGAAGAATCACAAAGGAAGCTCCCGTTCAAACAAGAAAGAGACATCTTGCTGCTAACTGTCACGTAAATGAAAGGCGTTAATGTCAGACCTTGACAGGCAAGTCTGAGAAATTTGTTACGCTGATATTGCTCAGATTTTTTTTATTTTTTTGACTTTACAAGGCCCTTTTAGACAGTAGCAAATGAAGAAATAGAGGGAAGGGGAAGCTTTGTAAAGTAAGGTGATGCGGGGGAAATCGAGTCAATCTCATCAAGGCTATGACATGAATATAATGAATATAAATGAAAACCTATTACCCACAGCAACAAGAAATCACTTGTGGGATTTCTCTCTGAATGACATACCTGAGACTAAGCTCAGCTATTCTGTAGCTTGCCAAAACTGTTGATAGATAATTCTTTATGTGCAGGCAGTCTTAGCCTGCTTACTGCATGGCTCTGGCAGTAGTGTTCACAGCCCTGCGCTGACAGCAAGAAAAGCCCACTGCTTCCCAGGATCAGAGATGCTTGAATTTGTAATGAAAAGTTACTGTCACTTTGGAAAAATGTTGCATTGCAGCTTCAGATCATTTTTTTTCAGCAGCTAAGTCATCTGAAGTCACTCTACATACATCACATGAATTCTTCAGTCAGAAGGCTACAGCCAGGTGCTGGCAGAAAAGATTATCTACCTCACCTGAGACAGAACTAAGGCTTTCTGTACTCTAAGAGTCTCTTGATACCAAGCAACTGTGTGGCAGTTCATGTTAATAAAAGTTCTGGTGCATCCCCCTGTACCTAATCACCTCTAAGACCATGAAAATGCTGTAGATTATGACAATCTACATCTTTGTTCATTAAAACTGTGTATAAATAAATAAAATTGTCACTAGCCCATGTTACAATGTTTTTATGGCTAATAAAGAAAGACATAAGCTTGAAGCAAGGAGACAGCACCATTTCAATGTTTACAAAGCTCTACTGGCAAAGAAAAACATGTATTTGTGATAATAGATTCTGTACATTTTTGACTCAGGATATGTATCCAAAGTTGAAGAAAAGAGCATATGAAGCCATTTCATTTATTTATGAAATACATATAATTAGAGGCTTGATTTTATTTAGGTCATGCAATTACAGTAAATCTCTTTGAGTTAAGACCTTGCCTTTGATAGCAATGAACAAGATTCTAAGCATATAGCACAACACAAAATTACAAAAGAACTACAGATTTTGTAACTATTTCTTATTGAGAAAGGCAGTTGCTTCCCAAATCCTGTGAATTGCATTGGCACGTACCATTAACATTTACAACCCTAACAATCATTCTCTCCTACCCTACAGAGGGATCACTTTTACTGTATGCAGGGTCAGAGACAGCTTTATGGTAATAATAGATGAAGCTGTCCTCTCTTTTCACATGATTTCTCCCTTTCTAGCAGAGAGAAATAGATAGCTTCACGCAGAAGGAGATCTCTTTCATGAGGTAAGAACTTGAAAAGAGAAATTCCTGGAATGTGTATTTCTGCAAGCAACATGTAGAAAAAAATAAAAATAAAATA
>VXAB01013067.1:80643-94506 GCA_013399175.1 Odontophorus gujanensis | reverse complement strand
TATATATATTTTTTTTTTCTTTTGTGTAGAAAGCTGAAGTGTTACTAGATTCGGATGCCTGTGTGATGGATTGTTTAGAAATGAAGTAGATGTCTCTTCCTGGCAATAAGCTCTGCTCAGCTTCTTTTCAGGATTCTTTGTTAAAATAAACACAGAGGTTGTCCTCTACTCACTGCCATGGTAGTTAATTAGCTAACAGTCATTCAAAATGTTGAAGTTGTCAATACAATGCTTCATTTGGATGAAAACAACCTAAAGACAGTTTATGTTCTCCAAAGCTTCTTTCCCATGATGTCAGTTAGTGTAATGAAAGCCATGAAGCTTCTCTCTTTTATTCCTTTTGAACATCACAACTGCAACAAAACTGCTACAGTGGGTAAAGACAGTTAACTATATAAGCTCACAAACTGATTCAGAAATACAGATGTTATTGACATTAGTGCACAGTAGAAATTCAATGTATATTGTTATGACGCAGAAAACAGAGTAGCTTTTAACATTTCAAACATTTGGGACAAGGCATCTGAGTTTCATGTTAACATCTATTTATACTGCCACTCACATATTTTAGGATGGGACAATTCCGACACACTGTGTTGACTGTGGATGTTAGATACAGAGACATGCCTTCTCTTTAGAGGTATTCAGGTATATGTCTTGTTGTGAGTAGACTAACTTTTCTTGAGGAAAAAATAAAACCATAATACATACATTAGGGGTGATAAAGAATAATAAATGTTTAAGAACAGCCTGTATATTACTTCACTGAGAACTGCATTTAAAGAAGGTGTTTCAACAACTAAACTTGTTCCAGAGACCACTTCACCTCCAAAATTATTGTTTCATATAGTATTTCTTATCAGATTAATTTCTGACGATTTCATCAGGAAATACATTTTCCTTTAGGCAATGTGGACATGTGATCTGCACATACCAAATTGGAGTTGGAATATATAAATAGTTATGTAAAATTAGAGCTGTAGGTATTTTGCATACTGATACCAAGGTAGAGATTATAGCAGGCACTATATTAAAATGTGCAATTATTTTACTGCTAGATCCTCATTCCAAGCAGAAAAAAAAGAAGGCAAAATTAATTTAATTTATTCTAAATGTTCAGTATTTTTTCCACTTGATAAACTATGCCCATAAAATTAATGGAGATTCATCACTCTCCTAAAATTCTCCTTTTAATTCTGGAATTATATACGCTGCCACAAACTTGAGGAGAAATTAAGAAGCTGAAAGTGCTTTGATTCAGTAAAGGGGTTTTAATCAGAACTATGTAAAAGATTAGTCAATAAAATGATAAACAGCATTTCAAAATATGTGAGTTGCTCTGAAAGTAATGCCTCCTATTTCTTTCCATTGAAACTACAACAGATATAAAAAAAGCTCAATCACCCTGTTTAAGAGAGCAAATTCTCAGCTACAAAACATTCCTTCTCAACCTAGTCACCACCATTAGATATACATTTTCACAAATGATGAACAAGAGCCTGAATGCTGTGCTCATAAAAATCAGCACCAGCAGGTGATCCACTGTTTCACAGCTGCTGTGATGGTATTGTTGCTAGGAAAATGTTGGTCATGGAGTCCATCTTTCATTGGCCCAACAGAAATCAGAAGGCACCAAATTCTTAACTATACAGTGGGTATGGCAGGACAGTACAGCCAAGATTGGCAGTGTGGTCCGCAATCTTCAAAACTGGTATGGGGCCTATCTGTTATCGTCTTGCAAGAGAAAGGTTGTTTTCTTCTCCGACCTTACTCTGGAAGTTTGAGCCTTCAGCTTAGAAAACATAATGATGAAGCGATCAGAGTTGATGATTTGACTGGGTTCCAGGAAATCCAGAGGAATCACTTTTTTCCCATCCCAAAAGACAGTGTACATCTCTTTGCCCTCTGACGGTTGCATCTTGAACTTTTCCTTCAGTAGGGAATACATATTGCCACTTGAAGGACTGCTGTTTTGACTCCTGCTCATAGTGATGTCACCACTCTACACACAGTTACATGGCCATAATCTGCTGATTCCCATGGATGAACAAATTGAGATGCTCCTCATTTCCTGATGTGACAGCTGTCCATAGCCATCTGGAATGTGGCTTGTCTTTCACATGGCTGTCACCACTGCTGAAACGCACCACCCACTGTCTCACTGTATTCACATGTACTGTTTGGGCTCCATAAATGTTTAGCAAGTGTCAGTAATTGTTAATGGGTGCCATTTTTTCTGCATGGGGGATTTCAGTGACACACCTTTCCTTCACATGCTCTTTCATGTCAGACACCATTTTGTCAGACTACTCCTCTGCTGCCATCTGTCACACGGCAACAACATGTAATGGGATATTGGTGGGAAGGTTCAACCCCTAATGCCATATCACTAACATCAGCCTCTGACACTGTGGACCAACATAAAATAGGAGGCATTGCTTTTGGAGCATCCCTAGTATTACTCTATGGTAGAAGATTATTCATACTGCATCTTGATATAATAATATTCCTACTTTGTAATGTTACAAAACAATGTGAAAACAATTAGAATTTACAAAGGTAAAACTTAAATTCTCCAAAGCCCAAATTAATATTTACCCCGTGAGTGTGAATTTATTTGGATAAGACAACATCCTGAGATTTGTATGAGCAGTATTTTCCTGGTGCAGTTAATAATAAGAAATCACTTACTCAGGATTTGTCTCCTGGTGAAACATTTATGTTTGTGAAAGACAGAAAGGAAGAAATTCAACTCATCATTCACTCTTTCCACAGAATTTCAGATGGTGCTCAAAAGATCCAGTTATCAGACACACACACTGGAAGAGATTTAACTTGTGATACCATTGCTATTTCAGACCTCAGCCTTCCCCTCAGAAGTTGAACTAGTAAATTTATGTCAATTTTATTGTCAAAAAGAAGACTTGGATTTTTTAATATATGCTAACAGAAGCATATTATTAAATATCTATCTGTTATTAGCTGAATTCTCAAAATAGCAAGGATACTTTGAATGCAGAGCATGAACTTACAACTGGAAGAATTTTTTTTTCTCCTCTGTGCAGTATAGTGTTCCAAAGATTATATGAAACCTAACTGTGTTTGCTCATGTAATTATCCAAATTATAACAATGTATTTGCATTCTGGTAGCATGACTTTCGCTATACAGTATTATTCACTATGAGGAAGGACATAATAGGGTTCATATTGAAATACATAAGCAGTTCTAGGGTGCACCTCTTCCTCCTTTTCCTTCTGAACGTCAACTTTATGATGGGACAAAACAATACAAATAAGCACTTTACTGCAGATGTGCTGTAAATTGAGACCATGACTTACTGGATATGTGAAGAAACTTTGTTGTTGTTGTTGTTGTTTTTGGTCTGAATATATGAAGTCGTCGTGGTGCAATACATGAATGCTACCTCTATACTAATAACTGGCCTTCTGTAGTGGTGGTGACTCACATACTAACCCCCATGGGAAGGGCGTTGCATACTTCTGTTATGGGAGAAAATATAGGCCATATCTATGTTTGTGGCAATTCCTGGCTGATTTTCCCACTAGGGACAGAAATAATTAGCATAAATGGATTTTCAGTTCTTTAATGTCTCTGACAGTATATTGCAGTGCGAATACAATTTCAGAAAATCATACAATTTGTTATAACATTTTAATTCTTTTTTATATGATTTATTACTATTTGTTATTTATTATGCCTTTTTCTATTGTGAATATATTTGCACTGAAGTGCTCTTTAGGGAAGGATTGCCTCAAAGTGGAAAAAGGAAATAACTATGAAGTGACTGTTCACAGCACAGAGTATGCCTATTATGTAGTCACACTACATCTATTGCATTTCAATGTATAGCTCTGTGATTTGGCTTACTTCCTAACCAGTTACTGTCTATAGAAATGACATGTTCAGTGGCAGGGCTGTCTGCTAGCTGTGATGTACAATAAGGAAAAGGTCTGTTCAGATTAAAAGTTTTTACCTGAAATCCTTCTGTGTGCAGTGAATGTATTTACCTAATCAGATTTCCCCATGTGAGTGGAGTAAACAGATATAGTTAGACATTTGCAAAATGACTGATAAAGAGATGGTCAAGCAAGTGCAAAATAATGCACTGTTTCTCAGGATATGACCACATATCTAGAACCCATGTATATGAGTCTGTATGAACACCTTTAGTCATCAAAAAATCATAAGAATGGCTTACTAAACCTTCAGTTATATGTCAGACCCTGTTCATCTTTGTCTCCATCAAAGAATATCTTTACTTACAGTCACCATTTCTAATACTAGAAAAGCAAATAATATTTTGTTCTATGTAATCTTTGATGATGATGAAAATGTATGTTGTGCTATTTATTCATAGCGACTCTTACAGGTGAAATTATTTATAATATATATTTAATATTTAATATATAATATATATACATGTTATAATTATTTACATATTGGTACTGATTGTACCAGAAGTTCAAGATGAATAGTTTTGTTTAAATGAAATGAGGATGACTTTTTCCTAGAAAAGTAGGAGCTCAACAGTGGAAATGCCAATACAGAGAAATCTGTTCTTCAACTGTCCTTGTCATCTTTCAGCACACATTAAAAGGTATGGACTTTTTTCTCTGGAAAATTTGGCAATTGGAAAAGACAATATCAAACCAAGCAATATATATGGACAGATTAAGTAGTGTTCTCTAGTTGCTTTATGCTGTTTTGCTAATGCAAAAGAGCCATAAAGCCAGCCAGATTTATGGCAGCTTTGTTTGCTAGAGCAATGAAAAAGCAGCCAGTGTGTCGCAGAGAAAATGGCCTGTGTGCCATGGCCTAGATTTTCAACTATAGAAACCTAAATCCACATTCAGGTGGTTAAATAAGTGGCCTGATTTTCTGAAATGCTGAGCCTATGAATGTCTGTCTCATTGAGCCATTAAAAAAGAAACTTGGGTTTCTTCTTTTCTGAAGGAAAAGATTTCAAATATGCAACCTGTTTGCAATGGCTGTGGTATCAGACTGCTTTGCATCTGATAGGTGATGTGACATCTGCATCTGAGAGGTAATGTGAAGAGCAAGGGATGCATTGCAATGCCTGGTGTTACAATAGATGAGGTGTACCACTATGTCCAGGAGAATGTGGAGAAGAGCTGGCTAGGTGACATACTCTCAGTGCTTGATTCTGATTCAGTGTTCAGCAACACAAAAACAGAGAGTGTGTGCATGAGCCAAAAAATGCATCTACAAGAGTAATTCATAGAATCATAGAATCACTTGAGTTGGAAGGGACCCTTAAGGGTTATCTAGTCCAATTCTCCTGCAGTAAACTGGCTAAACAAACAAATAAGTCTGACCTTGAGTGTCCCTATAGAAGGGACTTCCACCATCACTCTGGTCAACCTGTTCCCGTGCCTCACCATTCTTACTGTAAAAAATTTTTTTTTTCTTAAATCCAATCTAAATCTCCCTTCTTATGGCTTGAAATAATTTCACCTTGTCCTATCCCCATTGAAGGCTATGTCCACCTCTTTCTTATACCCAAAAGACTCTCAGGTCTCTTCAGAGACCTTCTTCTCCAGACTGAACACCCCCAACTCTCTCAGCCTGTCCTTGTAGGAGAAGTGTTTGATCCCTTGGATCATTTTTGTGGCCCTCTTCTGGATGTGCTCTAACAGGTCTATGTCTTTCCTGTACTGAGGATTCCTCCACAAATGGATGGAGACTCCTGGTGAGATCTCATCAGCACAGAGCAGAGGGAGGGGTATGATCACCTTCAACCTGAGGCCACGCTTCTTTTGATGCAGCTTGGGATACAATGGGCTTTCTGGACTGTGAGGGCACACTGCTGACTCAAGTCCAGCTTAACATCCACCAGTATCCCCAGGTCCTTTTGGCAGGGCTGTGCTCCATCCTTACATTCCTCAACTTGTATGTATAGTGAGGCTACCATGACTCAGGTGCAAGACCTTGCACTTGGACTTACTGAACCTTGTGAGGTTCTCTTGGGCCCCATTGCTCAAGATTGTCTGGGTCACTCTGGATAGCATCCCATCTCTCATGTGTGTTGACCACACCACACAGCTTGGTGTCATCCACAAACTTTCTGAAGTGCACTCCATTTCCACTGTCAGTGTCAGTGATGAAGATATTAAAGAGCACCATTTACTGTATTGAACTCTGAGGGAAACCACTTGTCACTGATCTTCATCTGAGACAGTGATTGCCACTCTCTGGGTACAATCTTGAAACCAGTTCTTCATCCATAGGATGGTCCCCATGTCAAATCTATATCTTTCAAATTTAAACAGGAGGATGTTATGGAGGACTGTGTCAAAGGCCTTACTGAAGTCCAGATAGGTGATATCAATGACTCTTCCCTTGTCCACTGATGCAGTAATGCTATCAAAAAAGGTCACTATGTTGGTCAGGCAGGGCTTGCCATACTGATTGCATTGTATAATCTCCCTCTCTTCCATATTGTTGATTACCTCAGTCTTCTCCTTCTCTGCCTATATTGCTCACTAGGAGAATACTCATTTTTGGTGTCTCCTTTTCTTGTTGATGTACCTGTAAAAGCCTTTCTTGTTCTTCTTTGCACTACTTGCCAAGACCAGGTCTAGTTTGGCCTTCCTGACCCCATTCTTAGTGGAAAATAGCAGCAAATTGTCTCTCCTTGAATAATTGGATAAGAAATTGCAACACTACTTCAACAGTTCTTTTCTTTCAATGAGCAGATGTCTTGCTATGCTTGTTATTGTGTTGATTACTAGTAGGCTGGCAAGGATTTCTTTTGATTCTAGAGAAAGCATGAAAACAATACCTTACCTAAAAAAGACAAAAACAAAAAAAACAAAAACAAAAAACCGAAAACAACCAACCAGAATTCAGAATACAGAATGGATTTTGAACCTCTTACGAACTTGAAAGTCAACCTTTGGACAAATGGTATAGAAAGGATAAAAAAAAAAAAAAAAGCAAACTAAAGCCAAAAACAAGCCAAAAAAGAACCAAGTAACTGGTGTTCCTTTGGAGTGATTAACTATTTTTAAGCTTTTGCTTTGGGAGTGCAATGAACTGTGGTATTAACCTTTGCAGCTGAAACAGAAAATCAGAGGAAGAGATGATTCTGAAATAGATTTATTACTGCCAAACCAGTAAGGTCTGTTGAAACATGAATTTCGTACACAAACATTTCCTCCTACATCATAATGGACCAGATTTGTAACTTGAGTTGCTATAGAATAACTGATGAGCAGTTTATTTATGTCAGCTGCAGATACAGTTTTCTGTGCTAATTTTTCCAGTGACAATGGACTCACTTTCCAATCATCTCTCAAGCAGTTCTGAAATTTAAGAAATGCAATTTTCATAGGGAGCTTACTTTTTGCAGCTAGTCTACTGTAAGCAAAATGCACAAGACCTTGTTTTAAACACCTTTTATTTTGAGGGATTTCTGAATGAAAGATGGAATTCTTTGTTCCTTTCCCTTTTAAAGTCTTCTAGTTTTCTGCACTGTAGTTGTGTAACTCAAAAAGAGATGCAACTTCTTGGTTTGCGAAAATGCACAGTAAGAAAGATATAAGCACAAAACGCTATGGCTGTATTTTCTACTGTATTCTGTAACCACTGTTGTTCAGATATGTCAAATGCTATTGGTTAGTCTCACTACTATAATTTGATAGACTGTAGTTGAAAAACAGAGCATATCATACTCAAGTCTATTACTGAAGCAAAATGTATGCTTGTGTTATTTCTGTATGTTGAGAAGGGCCACAGTGATTGTTGAAACAAATGTATTACAGAATTCAAATATTTCTTCACTTGGAGCATTTTTTATGCTTAGTTGAGAAATCATAAAAAAAAAAAAAAGAAAATGAAGAAACTTTGACTTGCAAGGAAAAAAGAAAGTAATCAATCTTAAATTGAACAGATCACAAAACGAACAAACAAACAAATGAAAATCCACAAAAACACAAAACTAGAACTGCAAAACCCTCATCCCAAACAAACCTTACCCACAGCCTTTTCTATCACATGCTTTGAAATATAGTGTTCATCATCAGCTGAGTCCAGACTTCCAGACTGCTTCCCTTTATAATATCTGACCTAGATAGCACAGATCTAAAATATTTTATCTGCTTCTGTTAGAGCCAAGAATCCTATCAGTACCTGTGCTTGGAAAGCAGAGTGATATCTGAGTGAGGGGCAGAGAAGGCAAATATGCTCCTGTTCCACATTCACTCAGTCTCCTTACAGAGCATTCTCAGGGGGATTTTTCCACGAAGTTCCTAACCTTAAGCCAGCCTTTCCAAAGGCTTTCATCTGAAGCAGAATGGGGTATCATAAAATGTGTGTTCACCCTCAGGAGACATGGCAAAGGTTACTAGGCATTATTGACCTGCAGTGTAATAATGTCCCTCAAGACTAACCTTTAAAGCTTTCAGTTCTGAGTAAGTAAGACTAGCTAGATCCTTTCTATGTGTCTGGGAATATTATAACTTTCCATAAAGCTGTGTATAAAGAATACTGAAAAAGGGCAGGAGGAAATTGCTGTCTTCACTGAAAGAGACCTGCAAGGCATGGACATACTTATCTTACACAAATCTCTCCTTTTTGTTAAGCTGGCTGGTCAGGTAAACATTGACAACATCAATATGATTTTGACAATGATAGCATAAAGAGAAGGAACAATCTGGCTATGTAATATCTTCATCCTCTCATTTCAATACATAGAATGAGGATTATCATACAGCTTTACTGGATCCATTGCTGGTGTGCACTGGCTAGCTACTTTGAATCTGATGTAGCTAAAAAGCTTTACGGTAGCCTAGAATCTGGTCTCTGGTTCAAATTACAGACACAAACAATATCCTGCGTAACTAAACACTTTCAAAAAGAAAAAGAAACAAATGAACAAGAAACAAAACAAAAAGCTAACCATTATTTTGCAAAATTAAGGAAATGGGAAACTTTCATAAAGTACAGTAGATTACCAGACCTATCTTGTTTTCTTTGTAGAAAATATAGATATTTATGTAGATATATATATATATTTATACAAGGCATATTTTTCAGGCTGGAGATGCCTAATTAGTGGTCTAATGGCCATCTATTTCAGTCCAAAATGCAGACAGGCAGGATTTTCATTTTAAAATGAGTCTTCAGACTTGCAGCGTAAGTTTCAAAACAACTAAGAAATTGAATTGTAAATAATGGAAATTTTCAATTTTGAGTAGCCTGGTGTGGTGGTTTCACTGGAATGGATGAGGATTGTTACAGGGAAAGGAAAATTTATTCCATTGCTTTCTTCCTAAAATGTTAGTGAAGCTTATTTATTTATGAAGCAAAGACTGGATGCCCCTTCGTACTCTTGTGTCTTTCAGCGACACCGACATTTACAACATGCAATAGAGCTGCTTCTCACATCAGCTATAAACTACTTTTCCCATTAATGCACCATCTCAGAAAGATAGTCATAAAAATAAAATCTTTAGACATTTTATAAATAGAATGATTTACAGAATATAATCTTGGAGTCCTTGGCATAGCTGGAAATAGTATAAACAGTAACCTAAGAAAACCATAATATCACCATAATTTCAGAGTTGCAAAAAAATCTGGGGAAGAATGATCAATGGTATATCCCCAGAAAACCAGAATCATAGTCAAGCAATAAGCCCACTAGTACCTGTCAATCTCTTTATCAAATTTGATCAGAAATACTTTACAAAGACCTTGCTGAGAATTCAAAGTTAATGCTAACTACATAGAACAAGAAAAGAATGTTTCATAGAGAACACTTAACTACAGCTCTATCTCATTAAAACTTTAGCTTATACTTCAGCACATTGTAAGTATCAGAAATGTCAAGAAATAAAATTATGCCTTGAAGTATATGATACATGTGGAAAAGATCGGTAACTTCCATCAGGTATCTGATAGAGAAATACCCATATCATGAATCTACTACCCTATAAGAACACTTGTTAGAACCCTATCAGAAAATTTGAGGCATTAAAAATGAATTGGAGCTGCATTCCTGAGAATCTTTCCTCAAAATACTGGCTAAAGTAAAGAGCTCTTGTGAGGATGTCTTCTGTATGAGCTCTACTTCACCGTACTTTCAAATACAGTGAATAAGTGATGTGTTTGCCCAATGAAATAGAAAATGACCACATGACCATGGTTGCTGGAAGGAGTTAGAAAAGGCATTACCAGAGGGTTTTGTGAAATAGAAGGAACTTTTATTTGACTGGAGAAGGCAAAAATGCAGAGGTTAGTGGGATGTATCTTATCAATGGAAGCCCAAAGAAAGATAAAGACCATTCATCACAGTACTGCAGGAATTATGTATTGTGCATATTAAGGCATAGGAATTTACTAGAGCAAATTTCAGACTACCCAGCTGAACATTTTTATGTATCAAAGGTTGAAATGTATGTGTCTGCCAAGAAAGACTGCATACTGTATCTCATTTTGCAGCTCTTCTGTTAATAAGTGTGTCCGAATCTGTTGTGAAGGGTTTACGTGGGGGATCCAAAAGAGCTAATGTGCAACTGTGCAAATAGAAGGTTCACAGAAACCTGGGTTTCTCTGAATGCTTTCAGTGATGTAGAACAGCAATGATGGCTCAGTCGCATGTTATACTTGAAAATTGTTGTTTAAGAATCACAATTTCACACTCAGGTATTACTTTATCAAGCTCTACAGCTTTATTTTTCTCTATTTCTTTCTCATTATGATTTTTTTTTTCAGTCCAAGTATTATTAAATTGAATAGCAATAAGGATATTTTTGGTCGCAAAACTGTTCAAATTTATATTGTCAACGGATTTCTTCTTCCACTGGTCTATTTATTTAAATTCCAGTCATAAAAGAAGCTCTATACTACATGATTTAGGTGCTTTTTTTTTTTTTTTTGGCAGAGATGTGGGAGGAGGAAACCTTCCATATCTTTAATTCAATAGCATTGATACTATGTCTGCTGTCTTTCAGGAAGTTTCTAGTTGAAGTCATGTAGCAATATCCAAAAGAAACATTATGATGTGGTGAGATCCTATCATAATCTCTTTTTTAGGCTATGAATTTCTGGTCTGGTGTGCCTCGTGTTTTGAAATGAAAGATAGTGAAAAATTCCAACAACCAAAACACTGCCACCTCTAAAAGCTAGTAGGAGAGAAAGATATTGAAACTAACAAGTGCAATAAATGTTTAAATTGAAGATCAGTTTCTACTGAGTACACTAACCAGGTAATTTTCAGCAAGCTAACAGCTACATTACCTACCTCAAGTGAATGTAGGTTATAAAACCAGAAAGCCCTGTTATATCAATTTTCTTACTGGCAATGCAATAATGTTGAATGACTTCCTTCCCTAAGATTGTTAACACTGGTAGAGAAAGAGCCATTTTCTTATTACCCAAACTCAGCATACAAGGCTAATGCTTCAACGACACTAAAAATTCTACTTACTTTCTGTACACATCTACATCCCCATCGTTGCAAGGGGAATGATTGTATCAGTTGAGTTAGATATGGCTGAACATTCTTTTGTGAAATTTCTTAAGCAAACTCCAGGTCAATTCAGAAATTAGTTCATTAGCTGCACGGTTGTGGAACAGAAGAATTTGTGATAGGAACTGACAGCCGCCTTATAAGATAGAAATTGGGAAACACTCCTAAATTTGATTGTTAAGGAAAAAGCAACCTGCAGTCCCATTTCCTTGAGAACTTTCAGCAGCAGAGCATAGCTTGTATTTTTCATGCCCCTTGGTGACTGGAAACATGGGCTAATCACTGCACATAATCTCTAAAAAACTCACAGTTGTCTTGGCAGCAAGGCACAAGTGTGTCCTGCTGGTTATTGCTGCTTCTTAACTTTTGTTTTAGCTTGGAGAAGAATGTTAGGATGCCCTCTGGCCCAGCTCACAAACCTACATAGTGGCACTCTTTGCAAACCAAAAATCATGGCCTTCGTAAATTTCTTCAATTAAGACCATTGGTCAGAAGCTTGCTAATGAAGTATGAAGGTATTCCTATAGCTCATGTTTCTCCCTGAAAATGAGTGAGTTATTTCTGTAACGTTCTCCAGTTTTAGATAACATACTGAAAAACATCTGGCTTTGAAGCCTAGGGTGAGTCTCAAGCACCCTTCTCTGGAAAACACCATTATTTATGGTTCCTGGTTTGGCTGAGGTAGTTAAGCAATTACTCTTTCCCACATCATTGAGACATTAAGTTATCATCTGCAGGGAAACTGATCACCCCAAAACAGACTCCACAAATGCTCAACCCCACCCCCCCACCACCCCAACCATTAGAAGCAAGGAATGCAACTCCAAATCCCCTTCTGTTATGGACAATTCTGGTTCATGGGTGTCAATGTGAAAGAAAACTAGGAATCCCTTTGGGATTGCATGCTTGGCCAAATCATCCCCACACTGAGGGTATAAGCTTTTGAATTATACTTCTAAATAACTTGATTCTCTCTTCTTATCAAGGGAACACTGTTCATTCTTCTGGATTTTGGATGATACTTATGGGGATAAGCTTTCCAAACAGCCATTGTGCTGTCTAACAGAGATACATCAAAGATTTTTGGTCAGGGCCTTTGGGAACCGAGGACTCAGTCATCTTTGACTTTAGTTGTCAATCAGTGTCAGTAGGAAGCGCATTTAAGTCTGAAACAAATGCCACTGTGGCTCTTTGGTGCTAAACCTACACATAGGTTTTGCTTCTATCATTATTAAAGCAAAATGTATTATACTATCTCCTATAGATTTTTTCCCCAAAAATCTCAGAAGTTGGAGGACAACTTTCTTCCTTCTTCTTATGGTTACATGTGGTTCAGGACAAAATTAATAACTGAGATACACACTTGCAGGAGATGCATTCTGCAGGATGACACTGTTATTTCAGTTTATCATTATGTAATGTGCAAAACAAATGCATTTCTGTTCTATAGGATACTGTTTCTAGAGTTTAAATTTTTGCTCATTTCATCATAATCCTGCCATGTACAGATGGGAAAACTGTGCTCTCCGAAGAGGTGTGTGGTGATACTTTTAACCTAGTGACTTTCAGGGAAATTCTGGTATGTTGAGTATCCACACACAGTCCCTGTGGTGTCCCCAGATGTAACTGTTTTTAATGTTTGATGGTGCAATTTCCAACTTTTCTGGTGGTTGACAGTCGGTGCTTGGATCTAGTTTCATAAAAAGGGTTGAGGATCAGAGTGATTTTATTGGAGTTTGTCCAACATCAACATCAAAGAAAATTAACTGTATGCTTTTCTTGATAAAGTTCTTTGAAAAATGTCTCTACCTCAACACATGTACGTTTTACAGGTGATCTAGGCTGTAACTTGGTGAAAGAAAATACATAAACAAAGTATTTTTATTATTACAATAGCATGTGTTTTTAACAAGCACTGTACCAAGCTAGCTCAGTACAAAAACTAGCCCTGGAGCCAATATTATAACAATTACTGAAGTATTTCACTACCATAATAAGGTAATTTATTTATCATAATAAATCATCTCAGAATTAGAAAATAGAATATTACTTTAGCTAGTCTGTCAGAAAGTGCAGATTTAAGCATTCTGTTTTACATGAGACATTGAACAGACAAATCAGGCAATTTTATATTAGATAATTAAAGGTCTTTGAAAGCCAGCCACATCTGGAAGAAAGAAATGAACATATAATTCCCAACAGAGCCAAAAATCCAACTTCCTCCTTAGAAGAAAAAACTCTAAAACAGGAAGAAATGCTTTTCTTTCTTTCTTTCTCTCTTTCTCTTTCTCTTTCTCTTTCTCTTTCTCTTTCTCTTTCTCTTTCTCTTTCTCTTTCTCTTTCTCT
>VXAB01013067.1:47147-80121 GCA_013399175.1 Odontophorus gujanensis | reverse complement strand
TTTCTTTCTTTTCTTTCTTTTCTTTCTTTTCTTTCTTTTCTTTCTTTCTTTTCTTTCTTTTCTTTCTTTTCTTTCTTTTCTTTCTTTCTTCTTTTCGGAGTGAAGAAAAACACAAGTGTTAATCCTAGATTCTAAGGACTAAGTCATAAAAAACCCCTCAGACTGACCTCTAGTATTTTGGAAGAAAGTCCAGTGAGTAAGAGGAAGAGAAAGATGGAAAAGACAACTTTTTTTTTTTTTTTTAATATGCTTACAGTGCCTTTAGGGAATTTGTCTGGGTACACTGGGTAAGCAACACAATGGAATTGTACCAGTAGTTTCTCCCTTGCCACAAGTTTAAATTATGCAACAAATATTTGATTGGTGGTTTCTTCATACTGAAAAGTGTCTGATCACTTCATCCCCCCTGGTAAAAGAGAACGTTACTTAAAGGGAAGTGAGTTAGAAGACAAAACAAAAAATTGGCAGCAAAATCACTGTGAGAGACTGAAGCATCCTTTCTAATACAAGCAGGCAACCCTGAGAATCGGAAGCAAAGGATTTCAGATAGCTTGGGAATTTAAATGCCTCTGTGGAAGATACAGTAAACAGCTTCAGAAATGATTGTGTATTTCTGCTAATCACTTAGGCCATAAGATAAAAGCTAAGTTGAAGTTTTGTGCAAAAGAAGTGAAACTGCTTACTCTTGTTCCCTATTTTCTGTCATTTCGGCAGAACAGTGACTGTCAGCAGTGCACTCTGAGTGCAATAATGTTACAGCACATTGGCAAAAAGACAACCTTGAGACTTACATGCCCCCAAATGCAAGTCCTGACTGAAATTCTTTCATGTTTTAAAATGATAAATGTGACTATCTTCTCGGTGAATCATCTAGTAAGAATGCAAAGGCTGCAAAAAAATCTGATAGTCTGTTACTTGGGCCTTACTTTTCTAAGAAATATGCCCAATGCTTGCTCTTCAGCTTGCTTTCTTATCTGACTTCAATATGTATTTCCTTCACTGCTGCTTAGTGGTAATTTCATAACTTGGGGATGGAATTGGTTTTGGTGTTGGAACTGATTTAAAACACCTCCTTCATCCACAGATGTAGATTTCTGTTTGCACTCAGATTTTGTTGCACCTAGACTTTATTCATATAATTATTAATGAAACCACACTGTAATTTTCATTATTAATACAATTCTTATTAAAAACCACTCCCTGTTATTGTGAAGCAGAAGTAGTGCTATAAGTAAGTATGCAAAGAACCTTCATTTTAGAGGTCAGGTAGAAGTTACTGTTAGCCAGGTGATGTAAAGAGATCTAATAACATATGTAGATACAGTATTATTTCAAACTAGACATTCAGAAAAGAATTTTTTTTTCCTGAGTCCCATTCCTTTTTCTTTAATAACAAATGCAGAAGGACTGAAATGATCTCTTCATGGCTTGAAGGTATAGTCTCACTCATAGTCTACAATGTTTTCTTCTGAAATTATGCTTTTTCTAATGCTACAATTAGATTTAATGTGCTGCATCTATCACAAGTATCACTTTGCTCTAGAAGAAGAAGCAAAATGTTGAAAATTGTCTGCTCAACTTGTATTTCACATTTCTGCCTGCAGATAAACAGATGCTTGCAGTTATTACCTTGATTAATTTTACAAACAAATATGTGATTTCAATGCTGAAGAGAGGCTGCAAATGATCTTCAGATACACAGTCACCTGTCTCAGTGGTGAGCATCTCAAATAAGAACAGGTCTGTGTAGAAATCCTGACAACCCATTTCTTCCCACAGTGAACTTATGGAGATTTTTCCAAGGGTGGGGGAAATATTCTCTTGAAATCTTGCTAAATGTTTCTTTCAATGACATAGAAAGTGTCAAATCACATAAAAAGAAAATATGGAAAGTATATTCAATTCAAGCATTTTGGGAAGCAGAGAAAGAAAATACCTAGAGACAGTAGAAATAACCTATATGGCGATAAAGAAGAGTAAAGGTGGAGGTTTCCATAGGAACCAAGAGAAAAAGAGATTTGTCTGTTAAGAATCCCTTGCATGACATTTAGAGGGACCAGCAAGTTCCTTGGTACAATTCTTTCAGTTTCTCTTGCGCAGGAAAACTCTTTAGATGTTTAGAAATTAAAAAGAGTTAGAAAGTTAGGCAGGACTGAAGAATAAGACTACTGCAAAATTAATGCCACCCATTTTCATGAGGTCTTCTGTTACAAGCCTCTTGAAGTGTTAATAAGATGATCTGCAGTTGAGAGCAGGTAGATAACTAAGTAGGAGCTAGCAATGCAATGCAGTGGCAATAAAAAACAGAGTGATTTGGTGTAGTAAGCCAATGGAACAATCAATCTGCACAGCAGCATTTTCATTGCACCTCTCTGGTCAGATCACATCAGACTATTTCATTCTGTTCTATTACTTACAGCGAGGTATCAATAAAAGCAGGTGAATTAAGGGAAGGAAAAGTGTTACAAGGATGGAAGGAGAGAGTTAAAGTTCAGGAACAATTTAATGGTTCCCAGCATTTTACTTAGCCACATAGCCAATATGGAACTGCATAGATGATACATGACAAATATGATGATTCAAAATTAGAATTATATTGTGATTTAATAGAAAAAGGCTGGAAAAGGCTGGAAAAAAAGTGCATTTTTTAACAGAAATATTTTCCCTGTTGGAATGCTATCACTTTTAATGTAAAATTGGGGAAAATACTGCAGAGCACGCATCAGAGTAATCATATACTGCCAGACATGCATTTATCACATCTTTCGTATTATCAACTTTATAATTCTATGAATAAGAGGGAGGGGAACAGTTAATGTGAAGAAGGGGAAAGACGTAGTTGTATAGTGGTTATATACTCCCCAGAAGGTGCATAAATGCTCACAAGAGTAGAATTATTTGGAACCAGAAGTAAAAGGAAAAATATGCAGTGAAAAGTCTGACATAAAGGTCAGCAAGAAGTAGGCCTAAAAAGTACTACCATTAAATCACAGGAGGTTTATCAGGTGTCACTGGGACATCTGTTCAAGGAAATGCCTTTTTTCAGAGGTCTGGAATTATTTTCTTCAAGCTTGAATGTCTGTAGACCCCAGAGACAAAGATTCTACTAATGCTATTTTCTTAAGGCCAAAAAATCAAAGAAAAGCTTTGCCTTGAGTGAACAATAAAAAATGGTGAGCAGAAATACACAAGACAGCTATACCTACCAACCAGTCTGGAATCTCTCTAGACTGGTGATGGCATGAACGTGGTTGGGTAGAAACCGACAGAGACTTTGGATTCCATTTGAAAGAGTCTGTTACATTTTTCACTTCTATATAAAATAGAAACTACTAGCCTTGTTAAAATGTTTCACATGAATTCTTGACAGACTTAGAAATACACCCAAGGCCCATATTGTTTTACCATCAAGGAGATTATTGTTGTTCTGGCAACCCATGCAAACGTCTTGAAAATGACCTACTACAGAGTGTCAGAAAGTCCCTCGTAAAAAGAGAAGGAATAAAATGTTAAAGAAAATTCATGTTATTCTAACTGGCTTTGTCAGTTGGTTATAATGAGACTGATACCCTCACTGGCACTGTGGTTCTTTGGATTTCTGGAATACAGAATTTAAATGTCATGGATCTTTGACAACAGAAAAAAAAAAATACTCTTGGGTAAGGGCAGAGAATGTCAACAACATGTTTGAGTCCCAGATTCATTTTGCAGACATTCTACTCAATTGAAGGAGAGCTAGTAGAATGAGATAAATGAGTGTTGACAAAACACAGAAATGAAACATACTTTCACATACTTACAGGAGGTAGGTAAGCTGCTTCACTGAAAGGCAGTTCTTCAGAGGCTGATCTCATGGCAGGCTTAGGCTGCAGATTGCTGTGTAGCTTGTCTTGTGTTCCTTTCCCTGAGCTAGAAATGGTTCGTCTTCCTTCCTAAAGGAAAGTTTGGAAGGAAGAAAGGGAGAAGGTAAATCATGTCTTTTCTTCATTTTTTGAAGTTTCAGAGAAAGATGAATGAAGCGTAGCACCACCACCAATTTATGTGAAAATTTATTGTCTGAAAATTTATCTAACAGACAGCGTTTTATTTTAATACTGCACATTAAGTGGAACATTCAAACATTTTTTAGAGAATGGTTTTCTTGTGAATTTCTGCTATGAGGTCCCCAGGCAAAGTTATGTTCTCCTAGGCTAAAAAACAAATGCTTTACTAAAAGAGAATGGATGCAGGTCTCTGAGCCAGTGTCTTCCTGATTTGGTAAATAGATCTGGTAGCTTACATTATTAAAACTAATCACAACATTCAAGTGTTTGTCTGAAGTAAGGTCCTATGCATTACTGAGTTCATTTTTTCCTGAACAAGAAACAAAGAGTTTCAGAGAAAGAATTATCAGTGCTGATCTGGGTCAATTTGATGCAATTTTTTTTTTTTTTTTTACATATAAAGTTAGATTCTCTTCTTGGATTTATTACTTTTGCGAATTTTACTACATATGGAATCTTTACACAGATACTAGTGGAAACTACTTGTTAACCTTCATTTTGAAATAACTTTTACCATGTAGATTAGGTCAGGTTTTGACTTGATTAACTGCAGAATAACTCAATTCAGTTCAGTGGTGCTAATCTAGTGGGTTTATATTAATGGAAATGACAGTGGAATTTGTCTACCCAAGGCTGATACAAAGTTTCAGTAACAGCTGGCTAAATTTTCTCTGTCTACCTGGATTTTCAGCTTTTATCAAGACCAGTGTGATAAAACAGGATAGACTGAAATAAAGGTAGCCACTCAAAATTCAGAGAAAAAAACAATGGAAGTAACTTCTTATACATGCATTACTGTATAAGTTTTTATGTAGTTAAGTTTAAAGTTTTAAAAAACTATGAAAATCTCCTAAATAGTGAATTATCTATGGCAAGTAAACATGAAAATTGAGTGACTGAATGAAGAGATGACTTCCTAGATCTGTGCAAAATCATTTGTGTACACATGTCTATTTGCATGGAGGAGAAAATTCCTCCAACTGTAAACAAAGAAAAAATTTGAGACCATCTGAGGAGGCTGAATGAGTACAAGTCTATGCAGACAGATTACATTTATCCCATGGTCCTGAAGGAACTGGCCGTTGTAGTTGATGAGTCACTCTCCATTGTATTTGAAAAGACGTGGCTGTCAGATGAAGACTCTTGTTATTGTAGAAAGGGAACCAATCATTCCCATTTTTAGGAAAGCGAGATAGGAAGGACATGGAACTACACTCTGGGAAGCATCACATCTGTACCTGGGAAGATCATGGAAGAGATCCTTCTGGAATAGATGTTAAGGCACATGTGAGATGAAGAAGGCAATCTGAGACAGCCAGAATTGTTTCACCAAAGGCAGATCATGCCTGACTAATCTGATGGCTTCCTATGCTGGAGTGACGGCATTGATGAACAAAGTAAAACACTGATGCCATGTCCTTGGATTTCTACAAGGCCTTTGATATGGTCCTGTGACACATAGTTATCTCTAAACTGGAGAGAGGACTATTCAGATGGACTATTCAGTGGATAAGGAATTGATTGAATGGCTGTAGCCAGAGAGCTCCATATCCAAGTGGAGGCCAGTCATTAGTGGTGTCCCCCTGGGGGAAAATGATACATAGATAAATTGATAAAGATGTCTTGAGACATCTTTGTCAATGACATAGACAGTGGTACTGAATGCACTCTCAGCATATCTGCAGATGACACCAAATTGAGTGTTGCACTTGATATATCAGACAGGAGGGATGCCATCCAAATAGACCTAGCTTGAAAATGGGGCCTATGTGAACCTAATGAGATTCAGCAAGGCAGAGTGAGAGGTGCTGCACTTGGGTTGCAGCAGTCCAAGATATATGTACAGGCTGGGAGAAGAACTCTGCAGAGTATTTGGATGTTCCGGTGGACAAAAAGCTTGACACAAGCAAATGCTTGAATCCTTGAAGGTCAACAGTATCCCGGGTTTTATAAAAAGAAGGGTGGCCAGCAGGAAGAGGGAGGGGATTATCTCTCCTTGTGAACCTTTCTGTCACGGAGTTATCTCTAGATCTATATGTGACCATGACAGGAGGACAGCAGGTCCACAAACCCACTGGCCCGGCAAAAAGAGGAGGGGCTTGGGGGGTGATGTCAGTGGTTTATGGGCCAGTTCAGTCTGGTTCTGTGACTAATGGAGCAAGGGGACCCATAGACCCATGCCCTAGGAAAGGGGAAGGGGGGAAGGGTCGGAAGGATAATAAAAGGGAGAATGGATTAACACTAAAAGGGAAGGTTTCAATTAGATTCTAGGTGCAATTTTTAAATCAGAGTATGATGAGATACTGGCCTAGGCTGCCTGGAAAAGTTGCAGATGCACTCTCTTATTATGGATTATTATATATCTATCTTTATTAATTTATAAAATAAATTCTTATAAATTAATATGCAAAACTAAATAAGTGTCAGTCACTGCAAAATAAAAATTCTCTATGTGTATCTATTCTACTTGGGATTCCTAAACATTCTTTTTAAAAATAGTAATCTAATTCTCATAAAGGATGCTCATTGTATGCTATGGTATATGAAATATCTTTTAACCTCTGTTTGGGAAATGATAACATACTGACTTCCATTTCTGTGTAGACCTTTCTATCTGTTATAAACTGAGCAAAATAAAATGAAGCAAGGAAGGAAACAACTGCTAAGTTTACATTTGTGTCTGTGGGTAGCAGCTCCTGAGGACTTTGTACTGTCTGATAAGAACAATAGAAGCATGCTGACAAAGTGCTAAGAAGAAAAAAAAAACAACAAAACAATGTTATTATGTGAATAAAAACCTTAAAATAAATATGTTATTAAAATTGCCATTTTTAGGCTTCTTAAGAAAATGAGTGTAAATATAACTAAGCAAAGAAATAGGATTCTTCTAGCAGTAGGCTGAAACAAAGATAATTCAACATTGTATATGTTCCTCAGGAGAATCTGGACTGAAGGAAGCTGAGATATTGCTCAGTGAACCTGAAGATACTCAGTGACTATGTTGAGGTCAGATCCCAGTGCTGTCCATACCATTCAGCAAGCCGTGAAAAAGGCTTTTGAGGCATAAGGATTAAAAGTAACCGGAACAAAACCTTTAAGCCCATAGTAGGACAAAATAAGTGTCATAAGGAAACATGATCGAGACCATCATTTTGATAGGCATACTGCACATTATTTTCTTTGCTCACTGGCCAGAAATGACAACTTCAAAAGGTTATTTTTCCATTTACTTTGATAATAAACACAGTCTGTAATTATTAAAGCTGATTGTTTCAGTATCAATTTATTAGCAACATTAATGGGAATGCTTATTATTTTTAAATGTGAAACGATGCCTTTGCCACTAATTTTAGAACTAATTTTAATTTGAATTTGACATTAATATAAGCACGACACTGCCACTTTGCCACTATGTATTTCCATCATGTATCTTTATTTTCTCATGGGAACTGACAGAGTATGATTCATAATGACAATATTAATATAAGCCTATGAATAACAATACGGATTTATAATAATATTAACATACAAAACATAATCTGTATTGAAACTGTTGACATTAATAACTCAGATTTTGTTCCTTACGTGGTATATGTTTTCATGTGTCTTCATTAATATACATTTATGATTACTATTAAGATTATGCACAGTCTCTTTTAGTATGCAAATAAGGGTTATAACATACACTCAAAGACAGTGACTCTCCATACATTACTTTTATCTTTAATAAGTCCTATAAAAAGCAAGTAGGTTAAAAACTCAGCCCTATGAATTAAAATTGGCTTGTATTCTTGAACTGAAAATTTTCATAGTAGAGGCCATCTACAGATCCATTAATTACCTAGCTCTATTTGTCTATGCAAGATCTCCCACCAAAAGTGTGTATTATAGAACTGACAAAAATAATAAAAAGAGAGAAATGTACACCTTGGAGTAAAATTTTATCTCTACAGATATTCTGGTGCAGTTGGGAGCAATAAGACAGTCACAAAGGTGCTTCTACATGATACATGGTTGTTTGAGGGCATATGGTACATTTCACTCCTAACTGAGACTTTTTCTACCCTTTTATGAATTTATGTCAGAATTTCACCAAGATTTGTTAGTCCAGCTTGTTTTCTTTAAAATATAGTTTCTAAAAAAAGCTGTGGAGGAGAACTAGTGCCACAGCCATCTGTGAAAAGTGGTAGAGCAATAAATGTGTTGAATTGTGGTGAGATCTATGCCAGTAATGATGATAGTCTCTGCGGAAATCTTCATATGCAGTTGATCGACTACTGAATTGGACCATCAAATGCATCACTAACATTACATGGAGTTTCTTTACTCCTATGTTATTTATCTCTATTTATGAAAAATAGTTGTCTCAAGATAATGATCTGAGTGACATCTTCCATTTCTAAATTATCCTTGTGCTTCTGTGGGAGTACCATTAGATTCACTAGTCTACTGTCCAGGCAGACATACAAAACTACCTAGATGAGAAGACTTTGATTCAGAAAGCTACTTCAAAATGCCTATAGGCAACTCACATGTTTATAGTGAAATATATGAGTGCTTCAGGAGTTTTTTCCTGAATGTGAGCTAGTTACTAAAGTCCTTGCAGGTCAGTAATACAGTCATACTTAATACAGAATTCATAAGGCTCGATATCACACTCCTTTTTATATATATCTACTAATGAATGATGACACTCTAGTTGTGTCATCATTCATTAGTAGATATATATCAGCATATATGATTAAAAATGTATGAATTAAAAAACTATATCTATAACTTAACTATATGATTTATGCTATTTGATTATGAGAATCATTAGAATCACGAAATGAATTCCTGTTTACACCAGAACATATTGCCTTTTAACTCAAAGATGGGTTTTACTAAAGGAAATGAAGAAAGAAGACCAGACTGAACAAATATTATTTCTCCTAAATGTCTTCAAATGACCTTATGCCTGTGACATATAGGATGTGAAATGGAACCACAAGGATTGCTGCCACTGGATGAAGTTTCCTAGTGCTGCACTCTGGTGCTTTGGGCTGCTGGACCACACAACTTGTCTTACCTTTGGTGACATCTGCCATAGACAAGCTCAAAGGCCAAGTGCTACAGTTATGTTCTAACAGGAATAAAGTTGGGAGTGGAATAATTTCCCATTCTTCCTGCTGTTTAAACAATGATTTATCTATCAATGGCTAACTCTCATTCCATGTCCAAATGTGGACAACTGTGATTCTGTCATAGGAAATGTTGTAAGTGACTAGTGTACTATGGATGACTTTTGTCACAGCTGGACGTGCTGCAAGGTACTGTTTCTGTAGCTGCACAGGAAATCAACTTTGTTTTAATTATTTTTTTTTTCCCAAGAACTATCACTCACCAGTCACTTTAACTGTTTTTGGTCCGTTGGGACCCAAGTAGTGTACCAACCAGATTATCAGTGTTTCACTTGATTTAAGAAACAGTCTACAATATATTTTTGGACTATATTCCACTTAATCTGTTGCATTTATGCTTTTTTTTTTCTGGGTTCTGTTTGCAATATCTTTTCTTAGGCTTGCAGAATCTGTGTGAAACTGTGTAACTGTGTAGGGATATGATACTGGTCCTGGTCAGTTTTTATTATTTCAGCTGGGTTAAATGGTGGATTTTCTATCACTCAAAATCCTGAGAACTGAATCACACCAGGTGAACTCTAGAAGAAATCAATGAGAATCTCCTGTAGAGAGTTTCTTTTCTGGTTGTTTTTAAAAACTATATGAGAGGAAAGAAGATGGGAAATGAAAACAGTTAGGAAAGGAAAGCATGTTGAGATAGCAAAGTTTGAAAAAGAAAAAAAAAACAATTTTTAGGAGTGTAGATGCTACAGAGGGAGATTTCACCTTTATTTCTTTAAACTAAAATTTTGGTTACTGGCATATTTGTTGTTTTTCTCATTACATATTGAGCCAGCTGTTGGTGTGAGAGCTGGAGCTGACATCAAGGGAGAAAAAATATTTCTTTGTACTCTGCAGAAAAATATCTCAAGCAAATCTGTCTGAAAATGTACCAGGCTAATTTTACTTGTTTTCAAATACTCAAAGAGAAAAATCTAAGAAATCCCCAGCACCTTCCTTGGAACAGCTTTTAAAGTCCTGCTTTAAATATAGAAAAAAATAGTGAAAGTCTAGACAGAAACCTTTAATTAATGTATATTATATCATAAAAAGTAGGAATAGGGAAAGGATGCTTAGCATGAAGTAGTATGCAATATGTTAGATAAAACTCATAATTTCTATGATTTTATAGGTGTGTCTTGTTTCTGCAACATGCATTTTGCAGTTGAATTTCTGTACTTTATTTTAGTTTAAGTTGCAAAACTCTCCTAATGTATAACAAGAGTGGTCATAAATTCAGTTATGAATATGGATTCAGTCCATTTTATACATCCAAATTAATAAATCAATTTTTTTCATAGGATAATAGACATCTGCTATACCTCTATTACATAGAAGTATAATACAACTCCTTGGTTAAATGATTTTGAACTCTCTATATTGTTTTTTCGTTTGTTTAAGATGTCATTTTGTTACTACCTATCATACCAGTCCAAATGTTATGTATGTAGACATTTTCAGAACACTTGGAAGAAGCTTACTGATCAATGCTTGATTTTTCTTGCTTTTTAGTGAACAAATCTCAGTGCTTTTCCATTGTACTTATAGCTTGCTCTGAGCAGTTTAATTGATTTAAATGGATTGTAGCTCCAAGACATTATCAGAGTAGTTTGAATCCACGCTAAAGCTGTAAATTATAACTGGCTTTGGAAGTTATTGAGTATGCTATTAAGAGAACACTTTATCAAAATGGGATCAACATTTATAGATGAGAAAACCAATTTAAAAATATTTGGAAATATTTCCTCATATCTTTGAATACTGTTCAGCGAGTACTTCCCCAAGTTAAATTTATGCTTCTGACTTTTATTTTATGTTGGTTTATATAGCAGCAGGACCAAATTGGTGGAGAGCAAAAGTTCTCTTCTCAGGGAAGCTGGGTGATTCTGTTAATATATCAGCTGCAAAATATTCCTGTTAGCCTTTACATTGCCCGCTACTGTATTCAGCATTGTCATTAACTGAAGTGTGACTTTCGCTTCCCTGAGGATAAATTGTTCCATTCAAATGGCCACATCAAGAACATGACCTGAAGAAATGGGAAAGAGGTCTGTGCAGTTTTGCAGATGCTTTTTAAGTGGTAGTATTGATGCAGGCGATGCTAATAACGGGGGTTGTGTACATAATAAAAGGATCGCAACTCTGTTAGGCTATACAACCCAGTTTTAATCAGCAACCTATAGTAGGATCATATGAAGCAGTGCTATATAGGGGTTCTGAAAAGGTATAGGAAAACTGCAGGCAGATGAGCTGTTTGTGGATTTACAGTAGAGAGACTGTGGGTCTGCATGTAACTCATCTTTCACAATGTTTTTGCTACTGCTAATATTCATTATGAAATGCCTTTTCATGGCCTGTCTGTCTCCTGTGAGGAGGAATCTCATGATTTAATGCAGTTTAGAGGGCTGGCCATGCAGAGATTCTGGGCAGCATCGTATGTTCCACTCTCAGTAGTTTATCAGCATGCACTGAGAGCAGTAAACATAAGGCTTAGAAAATTACTTTTTTAAATTAATCTTATCAACAAAAACAGATCCAATCACCAGCTACGCCTTTGCAAACTGTACTATACTCATAGAAGCAGAAAAAGAAACAACTTTTGATAGTTAAGTCTATATAATACCAAAACTGTGTGATTTAATTTAGAACTGAATTCAATAAAAGTGCCACCCTTACTAGGGCCTCTGTGAACTTCTGGATGTAGGTTTTACTGAGTCTTGACTTTCATAGTTGCTTTAAATTATGAACTTAAACTAAAAGGGCACTGTATTAATAAATATCACTCTATTACAGCACAGAAAGTTGGACCAAAGGAGTGCTGGGGCTCTGATTTAAACACAGAAAAAAGATGGGAATAAAGGAATAAATACTCAGGGTGATGTTGTAGCATAAATTATGTCAATCTGAATTGCAATTCACTCAAAGAAGACCATGTCTTAAATGTGCATAATTATTTTTGGAGACTTCCCTCTGAGGCCAATTCAGCTTCTCAGAAACCTCTGTTTCTCTTGCCCTTCTGCTTATCCTTAGTCAAATCTATATGCCTTTAGCCATTGTAATGTTCAGATAATGAAAATAATCAATGAGATGTGTTGGTTAAGTGCTATCATACTTAGCTTTGCATTTGGGGAACTGAATTGAAGTCAAAAGTAAAAATAAATTGAACACAAACCTAGAAAGTCTGCAGCAGGGTAGGAAATGAAATGCAAGGCTTCTAAATCTAATTTTCTGTCTTCTGATCCATCTAGCACCCATAGTTAATTACTTTTCGTATGTCCCAATGAGTGTGCCTGAGTATAACTCTCCAATATTGACTTGATCCAAAATAAGTTTTTTTTCTCACTGTTTCCTCTCATTACTGCAATTTTATGCTCTGTCTTTTAAGCAGTGTTTGCCTTCTTAGGAGACAACGCATAGTCAGAAAATGAAGAAATAGATCAGAGGTGTATAGTGACACAAAATCTCTAATGTTGATTAAAAATTTGACAAGAACACGTGTTACATAATTCTGAGGTGTGAACAAATTAGTGGGTTAACAAGACAGACATGAATACAACCTCAATTTATCAAGTACATAATTCTTGAATGTTTGTTTTCAATTTGGAAAATGATAAAAGATTTTCACATCCAGGCTTTATTCTGTCCTTTTCTTCACCAAATCTACTAAATGGGGACATCTTGCGATGCACTGATATTAAAAGGCATTTAATCACCAATACCATTAATATTTTGTTGAACACATTCTTACTTTCATGGCTTAGGAGACTGGGTTGGAGATGCCTCATTTGGTTGGAAGAAAAGGTGTTCTTTCTCAGATAGAATGAGGGCAAATCTAGTCATCTTGAACAGCTCGATACATGAGCCCCAGTTACGTCAAAGCAAAGTATTAGTGAGATCAGCAGGGACAGAA
Source organism: Odontophorus gujanensis (assembly GCA_013399175.1). NCBI lineage: Eukaryota > Metazoa > Chordata > Aves > Galliformes > Odontophoridae > Odontophorus > Odontophorus gujanensis. The sequence continues at coordinate 67,009 of VXAB01013067.1, read as the reverse complement.
TTTCTGAAGAAATTTATGCAAGTGTCTTAATAGGTTAATATCTTGCTCACTAAGACTTCAAAAATTAACTTCTACAAACAGAATTGTTCCTTAACCTTCTTAGAATCCATGTGACCACAAAGTCATGCAGGAATTATTTTATTCCACTTTCCATCAATCTCTGCCTTGACTTTAATATTCAAAATTGTAGCAATCATAAAATATCTAAATATGAAGAAGTTTCTGCAGTTAACTGAGGCTGACTTTCAAAGCTCTGAGCTTTTTGATCTAAAGATCTGAGAGCATTTTGTAGTTTACACTTGCATGGAGGTGATTCAAAAAAGATATGATCATCTCATGTTAATAAAATCATAATGAGTTATTTTTATTTTATTTTTTAATGTACAAAGCATTTATTTTTTGTGTGATTTCATTTTCCCAGAAAATCCTGAAGATGTAGAGAGAAAAGATCCAAGAAGCATTGACTTTGAAAGAACATAAACACATACGCTAACTATATATTCATATTATTTATTTTTCATATAAAAAGTTAAAGGATTTCATTAACTGAAGAAAGCTATAGCTCAAAGCCTTTTTCTGGAATGTCTCCTGTCATCTTTAGTGGAAAGAAATACTGGTGGAGTGTAAAGGGCTTGAACTGACTGGTAACAGATTAAACAGAAATACTGATAATTCTTCAGATCTCTATTTTTTTCTATGATGAATGATTGTAGAACAACCTGCACATGTTTTAAGCAAGCAAAGATCATTGTTAAAAGAAAAAATGAGCTGAAGTCATTTTGTAAGTCAAGAGGTATTTTTTTTTTTTTCTGTGTAATTTCTAGGTTGCATGAGTAATCTAAATTACTTGAGCTTATCAACAAAAGTTAGGACATCCACATTTGGAAATAATTCTGCTTTGCTGAACCATCAAACATATAATTTCCACTTAACTAATTGTTTTCATGGATTTATTTTTTCCAAGAGAATAAGCAAGACAGCCAATTATATATGGAATATCTGATATGGAAAGGAGGTATATTCTTCAGCATTCTCCAGACACTGACTTTTCTTCTCCAGAAGTGAAGGAACACAACTTTTAAAAATGAAATGAATTTGCAAGACTGTGCAGAGTTGGCAATAGTTACTCATTAGTTTGCCAAAAAGAATGCTGAGAATGTTTGTTACACTTGAACTGAATACCATGATTTATTTTAGAGACTGTGTTATTCAATTTGCTATTTAGCTTTCTTTTCATCATCTCTGCACATATACCCACTGAGAGCTGAAGTTGCTGGGCACTGCTTATGATTTTTTGGTATTACTTACTGGTTTACTATGTGTGCTCCTTTTGAGAGATGGAATATGAATCTTTCTTTGAGCATGTGTGGCCTAAAAAGGAAAAAAAATGAGCAACCTAACCTCCCCCCTCTTAACTTCCCAGACAACTATTTTCAAGGAAGCTCTCCAGTTCCCTTATCTCATTAATGCACCTGACGGCTTGGCCCAGCAGCTTCTCCATCTCTCTCTAGAGCCCTGGCAATGTCCAAAGTGACTGTTATAAGCAGCATGTTTAGCTATTGTTTCAAGTGAAATATAGACAGAATGTAATGTTCTTTGTTTGAGTACCATATTTTTCTTTACTATAAGCTATTGTCTTCCTGAATATATGTCTGACAGAATTGGAGAGCCTTCTACTTTCCTCTGTTAGAAGGTACCATTTTACCTACTTAAAACTACTAAAAAATATTTTGCAATTAATATATATAGACATGTATAAAACAAATATAAGGGTCATAACATTTGGAAAATGCCAATATCAAGATTGCTTGAAGAGTTATGAGCCATTGTCTGTATTAAATGTTTACGTGTTACAAGTGCTATGTCTGGTTTTCTACAGGTCTTAGTACTAACTAATTTTTTGGTAGATTGCCAGTCTCATTCATTGCAGAAGATGTCTATTGAACAGATACATTTAATATGTGGTTTATGTACTTGATGTTTTATTAACCATATCAAGTGTAATTCCTTCTCTGGTGGCAAAATATCTTCTTCCTCTTGGCTTGCTTACCTGTAGAATTCACCCACCTTCGCTGGTTGAAACACACCAATACGCTGGTGTGAACAGCTCCACCAGATTTCTTTTTTTTCTGATGAAAAAAACTAAAGAAAAAGGGAAAAATAACTGAAGATGTAGAGATGGTGCAGTTCTGTTGGATGACACTTGTTTTAAAGTCGATTCCAGATGCAGAATTTGTATGTAGCCACAGATACATGTGAAGCTTAAAAAAGTCCTTTCAGCCTTCCGTCCGGATTCCTCAGGTAGCTAAACACTGCAGAAATGTTTGCTTCACCTGTATAATGAATTCATCTTCAAAAAGAGTTTTAGGAAATATAAGAAAATATTCTCTATTTGCATATGAGTAAGAATTATAGAAGAAACTGCACTTTAAAGTTTCAATCTTTGTAACACATAGACATTGATTTTTCAAAGCTTTTAGCACATTTAAAACATTTTCTACACATAAGTCTCTTCCATGGCTTTGATAGCAGTAGTAAATACTCAACTTCTTTGAAACCAGAACCTCTTTTCTCAAGTTGGGTACCCAGAAAATTAGAAGTTAGGAGAGTTATTTCATAAAAGTTGACTGCAGATGACTTGAATTACCTGACAGAAATCTCTTAACAAAATCGGAGGTGGAATTCAACAGCCTGTATTTGTTACATGCATCACAATGGTTTATTTTTTTGGTCTTTTTTTTGTTTTTTTTTTGGTATAAATATATCACTTTGGGGTACTAATGTGGCTGAGGACCCACATTACTTCACATTCAGACAGTGGTTTTCTGCATCTCATAAGACTTCAGCTTTCAATTTCTCTTATGCCCTTTCTTGTTTAGCTAAAATTAATGCTACTGTTAGAAATCTTCTAATTATATATAAATAGCTCACTCCAAAAGTAATGCCTCCTATTTATTTCCATGAAAATTACATAAAATAGCATAATAACACTATTTGATTGAGCAAATTCTCAGCTACAAAACAATATTTGTTAGGTGTGTACAGAACATAGCTTGCCTTGGTTGTTGCTGTAGCCACTTATGAAATCCCCCATCCACCATCTCACTGTGCTCACATACACTTTTTGTTCTCCAAAATGTTCAGCAAGAATGTCAGTGGGTACAGTTTTTTCTGCATGGAGGAGTTCAGTGACACACTTTTTCTTCACACACACATGAATGGCAGATGCCATTTTGTCAAACTGTGCTTCTGCTGACACCTCTTACACAGCAACAAAATGTAATGCAATATTAGTGGGAAGGTTCAACCCCTTCTTTCATACCACCAACATCCACCTCTTATACCCCGGGACTAATAAAACAAGAGGCATTACTTTTGGAGCACTCCTCGTACATTAATGGCACTTAGAATTTTCGGAGTACATCTATTCTGAAGATCAAATTTAAGAGAGGTGAAAACATCTGACTCCGCTTTAATTGGAAACATGGAATGTAGTGGTTGGCTCAATATGCAATAACCTGCACAGTTACAACTCTCTTAAGACATTTGGACTGCTGATTCAAATACTCTATATTCGCAGAGAAGGTGTAAAGTGTTCATACACCTTAAGCAGAGTATGAATAAAAAAATTATACTAGACTGTATTGGTTCTTGAGCTTGAAGCTTACACCTCTGTTGTGGCAAAATTGGTGTCTGACAATAAGTACTATTTATGGTTAGGGTGGGGCACTAGTAGAACTACTTTACTTTCTGAACTCATGTTGTGGCTTTCTACCATGTTGAAAAAGAATGTGTGGATGTTGAAATCTGATTGCAATTAGCTTGATGAGTCTGTATCTGGTCCTTGTGCTGTATAGATGAATACTAAATTACCTAAATATTCTTTTGTGTTTCAATTATACTTACAGTACTTCCATCCAGCTCTTAAAAAATTAGATGCACTTTAAATTCTACTATCAATTTTCATTCAGTGCCTGTTTTGCGTGCGCTGGCTTAAGTCCAAATATAATTTAGCAGCTCAGTTCCTACTTCCAAATATGTCCTGGAATGAAGAAGATAACACTTTATACTCTTCCACAACATCTGATGCAGTATGAGTTCTGCTAGGAGAAAGAAGACAGCCAACAAGAGGAGGGGAAGCAAATGGAGCAGTGATTTGAACCAGAACTCCTACCTCTCCAAGGAACCCTTTAACCAACTATGAGCCTTCTCTCTGTGGCACTATGATATTCATGAGTGAGATATTCACAGGCTGAAAGATGTTAAATCTGCATGACTTGCTCCATTCCCTATGTAGATGCAATGTGGTTTTCTTTTCCTTTCTATATTGATAACTAGGGATATTTGGAAGCCATCAGGAGCCATCCTGGAGCACTTCTGGTTTCATTCCAAAGGGATTAAGTTCAGGTGCTCTTTGAAAATTTCTTTATTCATTTCTTTATGCAATTTGTTTTAAAAAACAGATTGAGATACTCTTATCAAATCCTGGAAAGCAGAATGGTACTATGAAGGAGAAATCCAGAAGGAAGAAAACTACTGTGAGTATCTTCTTGAGGACTTTAAGAGAAACAGGGGGGCAACAAGCAGCAGGGAGCAGAAACAGACCTCAAATTCCATGAACATGAAAAGAAAGACACCTTTATAGGAGCACAGAGAAATCTACATAGAGTTTAAATGATGTGAGAAACCAGTGGGAGTTGTTGAAGTGGGAAGGATTGGTGAAAAAGCTGTGAACTAGTGGACAGATGGTAAACCTCGATTCATGCAATTTATTTATCTCTCTGCCACCAGACATACATTTTAACTATTGAATGAGGTATCTTTGAATAGTCTGTTACTTCTGTGTTAGAATTAGTCTTGTAAATGATAGGTCTGTCATACCTTTTTGTGTTTTCAACAAATGATGTGGGTTAGGGTTTCTGAATCTCAGTCGTTTTAAAGAAGTAGTTTCAAAAGATGCATTCAGTCTGCTGTCATTTTGTTTAGCTTATGCTGCTTCTTATCCCTCTGATTTCATAGAAAGAACTAGCAGGATCAAGAAGGATTTTGGGGGCTATTTCTCTATGTCAATTTTCACGTATGATTTCACCCACAGATTTTCTACCAGTAAAATGAGAGCTCAGTCTGGAATTCAGTTTTTGTTCCATCTCCATTGGAACAACAAATATAATTCTGTTTGAATGAAGGAGACTGAAAAGTGATGTCAGATTTATTTCTTGGTTTTAAACAAACTTTTTAATCTGCTTTGGTTCTTTTTCATTTCAGTAGAGATTATATTCAGTTTATCATCCCAGACATTTCTTCCTGAAAATTCCCTCAATAGGTTTTGGAAATATTAGAGAAAGATTTCTTTTTTCTTATGGAAGAAATATTCCACCCTCTCACCCTGCTGCTTTATTTGTGAAAAGCACAGTCATATTGGAACTAATTACTATTCACTGAAATGAAGTGTTCACTCAGAAATAATACAACTTTATTTAATATATGACATCACATAACATGATAAATTATGAATTAAAAATATCATTATTTGGTATGTGAATGCTTGTCATCCATTCTGATAGCAAATTAATCCTGAAGCTTTTGAAAAAAGTCTTCATGAGCACACAGCAACATTATCAGTAGCAGAAGCTCAGAAAGGTCCCAAAGCTCTGCTTTGTCTGGTTTTGTTGATTTACTAGATTTTCACATATAACATATTGCAGTTGAAGCTAAATAGAATAAATATCATTCCATAACATAATTCTCTTCAAACTGCAAAGATATGGATTTCATGAGTATAATGTTTGATGGATGAGGAACTGGTTATGAGATGGTACCTAGAGATTGGTGATCAATGGCTTGAAGTCCAGTTGGAGATTGGTGACAGTAGAATATCCATTAACAGATATTCCCCCACTTACCATCCCTGGAGGTGTTCAAGAAACACACAGATGTTGTACTGAGGTACATGGTTTAGTGGAGAAATATCGATGGTAGGTGGACAGTTGGACTAGATAATCTTGGAGGACTTTTCCAACCTTGGTGATTCTATGATTGTATAATTCTATGATTTTCTACTGTTCTGAAGTAGCGGAATAACCACTAATTATATTTAAACTGTTCTATAACTGATTTTCTAAGAACTTAAACTTTCTGAGAAATTTCTTGATTTGCCCTCTTGGAATCCATAGTGAAAGGTATTTCATGAAGCCTGGTCAGTTGGGGTGATTTCTTCTGTGTATATCTAGATTCCTTTAAGATCTTTAGTACTTCTGACAAACTGAACTAATTCCGTTCTTTTTTCTTTTTTTGACTACAATTATAGTGAACAATTTGTCACTGTGTTTTTGTAATCACATTTAACATAAGGAAAGAAAGGTATGATTTCTGCAGATAAACATGCCTCTTCAATAGTAAATATAACAAGATTTTTCAGTCGTTCATCACAGATTACACTCACTAAGAGTTCACTGTTGTTGCTCTTTTCTGGTTACTCTATGATTTGTTCACAGCTCTTGTATTATACAGCACCCCAAACCAAGCACCATATTCTAGCTGAGCCTTCAGCAGCAGTTGAGTAGTGATAAACAATTCCCTTCCGTGTCCGACACTGCAGAGTCCTGCATTCTAGAAGGGGATTTACCCACTGGTAAAAGTGACATGTTGAATTATTAGATCATCAGGTAACATAATTCCCAGATCCCAACTAAGAGAAAGGCTTTCTCTGCCAGATGGTCTGTAATATATTTAGCTATTAGGTTTAAAATCTGTAAATAACACAAGAACACTTTTTTGCAGTTATTTTGGTATTTCCATTTCTGATTTCACTAGAAATGCTGAACTGATGAGTTAGAATGAATAACATAAAGCTAATTAAACTCCTTCATATTCCAAGACTGAAGTGGTTTTGTTTGTCTGAAGTTTCAAAGATTTGTGCTGTTTCCTGTTTAATCTGAACTGATTCAGAATAGATTTTCTGTCTGTGTGTGTTTCATGACTGCCTGTAATCTGAGGAAATGAAAAAGGAATGAAATGACTTTTACGTTTACTATAGGACAGTATTTGGCTGAAATTCTTTCTTCATTACTCAGTTTTCAAACAAAAGACCCTGAGAACAGCTTCCAGCTTATTCAGTATTACATATAAACTAAATCAACACCACCTCTAGTCTGATCTTCCATGTTATTTGAGTCAGATATCTCACACTACATCCTATTTTCTCTTTTTGCTGATTATAGCTGCTATATTTTTTGTTTAACCTAGGCTAGCTTATCCATTATGAGGAAAGCAAATTAAAGTAGGGGGCAAAGATCCAGCACTACACAGACATCACAAATTCTGATGATATGAACCAGATAAATATGGTTCAAGAAAAACATGGTGAAATTTTGTCAGTGAGTTTACATTTAATATGCTTTACAGGACCATAATAGCAGACATTTTTTGTTGTTGTACATTTCAGATGGAAAGGTGAAAGGTGATCTGAGATACAGCTAATTTGGGTGGTACAGGTAGAAGACAATGTCTGCCTACCTTATTTACAGCTAGAATTATTTCTATAGAGTGAATTGTACATTACAGAGAAAGAGCAACAGCTGCAAAGAGGAAAAAAAACAATAGTAAAAGTAAGGACTTATTCAGAGGTTTCTGCCAGGGAGAAAAGAATAATCGAGGAAAGGGCAAGCTGGAGGAAATTCTGAGAGTGGCTTGCCATGCCTAGGGCTAAACATCTAAAGTAAAATGCATTCACTGTAAACTGTTTGTTTGTTACTTATTCTGGCACAAATCATGTGAATTGCACCAATGTATGTGAGAGGGCAATGTGTTTCCACTCAGTGAAGTTTAAAGTACAAGCTGGTTTAGATCTGAGTCAAGAGCATGGAATGGGAGAGTGTAAACATTAGAGAAGTTAAGAAATGGGAGGTTTGCTTGAGTGATATCTAAATAAACAAGCACCTAGATCTTCAGTGGTAATCAGTTTGACACTGCACAAGGCTTCGGCTTCTCTCTCTAAGACACTTTTTAAAGGATATTAGCATGGAAGACACTAGCACAATTTTGAGTCAAGTAAATGCATATGATTTAGTAGTTTTCACTGAATCTACGTATTCCGTTGAAATAGAATTTTGTAAAAACCAGATTCAAGAGGACTAAAAGTACAGATAATATATATATATATTATTGGAGAAAAGATTATTCTTTTGATTGACATCAGAGCAATATAAATTTAGCCTCTTTAGTGCAGAAGAATAGAGGCAATGATCAATATGACATATGCATGTGTGACAGTTCAGTGAAACTTTGAAAATATTAGATAGTTATTGCTGTTACTTTAACTGGATTATCAGAAGTAGCACATAATTTGCCATTACTTTATTCTACTTCAAGTTTATTTATACAAGTTTCATAAACTGATCATGACTGCTCTAAAAGTAAAAGGTTATGCAGCTAATACATCGCAGGAAGAAGGTGTTTTTTTTTTTAAATTACTAGTAAATCAAAGCAAGCAAGTTAGAGAAAACACATTTCTTTTTTAAAAAAAGGTCTCAGCTCTTTGTAACCATGTATTTTAAATTTTCCCTCTTATAAAGCCATAGTAAGAATGGGCTTTTTGTTGCTAAATTTAAGAAGGAAAAATTATTCCCAAATCAAAGACTGCTAGACTGCTAATTTCTTTTCTTTTTTTTTCTCTCTCTTTTGTTTTTCCCCTGTACTATTGTCAATGGTTTACGGGCAGGTTCGGCCCGGTTCCGTGAACGATTGGTGCGGGGGACCCACGGACCCACGCCCCAGGAAAGGGGAAGGGGAAAAAGGGAAAAGGGAAAAGGGAGATGGACCTAGAAACAAAACAGTGGCAACGATCTGAGGAGGAAAGCCAATTTACTAAATAGATATCAGAAAGCAAAATAACACAATATAATGCAATATAATTGGAATTAAAGCTAATAAATCAAATAAAATGAGCAAGAGAGAGTGTCCAATAAACCGAAGGCCTTACGCTAACGCTGAAGGCGAGACGGCAGCGAGCACCCACTGCTGAGTCCATCCCAAAGGAAAAAGAGCGAGTCCCGTGACCACAGACAGTTTTTATCTCCCCCTCTGAGCGTAAATACGTAAAGACGCAAAGCATTGCAAAGTCCTCTGGGGAATGTAGTTCTTCTTCTCTTCTGAGACAGGTATACCTGGAACTATCGATGATCCATGAAGCTGGAACATTGACTCTTTAACTCTAAATGAACTACATGATGTTATGATGTGGAATACCAGTAACAAAAATCATAAAACCATGACAACTATATCATCAAAAATCTACAGGTTCATCCAAGCCAGTCAGTTCTAGTCCTATTCATATAAAACAAGATGGTATAATTTCTTGTCAATAAAGTGCTAATACCATAAATATACAAGCTAAATACAAAAGCCTACAGTACATAAAACCTTAACACTGATGTAAAGCAAGGCAAAACAGCATTTTAATAACAGCCTTAATTCTGTCTTTGTTCCAGAAGCCATTCTGTGAGCACTTTATCTGCAGTAATGAAATCATGTGCTTTCAGGTATAGCAATGGAGTACTCATGATTTCACCTTAAATGACTCTCAGAAAGTCTGAAAAATCATTGAACTGCTTTGAAGAAGGTGGAAAACAATCCAAGGTGGAAAAAAAATCTAAAAAGCATCCATTACCTTGATTATGGGTTCACTTGGATCTCCTATACTTATGTCAAAATTCTGCCAGAAAATATGGAAGCCAGCACAACACACAGAATGTCAGGTCGTGGTCTTAACATGTCACATGGCCCTTTTAAGTTATTTCAATAAATATATGCAGGGCATCTGCTGCAGACAAACCATTCACTGCACTGCACAGCTACCTGAACTAGACAATGAGTGGTGGGGAGATGAAGGAGGATGTCTGGGAGGTCTGTGCTTTCACAAGAAAGTGTAGAATCAGCCTTTGCATTTCCATTTTTCTGTATGTGACTTTCCCTGTTACTAATTGGAAGAAGGAGGATGTCCTCTGAACCATATCCAGAACTGAGTTCTCAGTCAGATCTCTAGAGATGCTGACTAATAAGACAACTATTCAGTATAATTTCAGCTATTTTAAATGTTGATACACTTATTCTAAATCAATGTTCCATTAACATCTATGGTAGCCCTATCTTAAGGTGTGCTGCTGTTGGATCCAAGACTGCCTCAGAAAGACAACGAAGAAACTGCTTCATGCTTTGTATCACTTTCATACACTTACTTATAAATAAATATTTTCCATTATCTTCACTGAAATGTAGAAGCACCAAGTCTTGTATTTAACCTTCTGCACCATCATCCAGATAGGTAGGTATGTTTTTTATTCTAAAGCCTTTGTCACTGGAAAGAGAGGAGAAGAACAGTCTGCTTTCCAAGTAATATGTAGCTGCAGTACTGGCAGTTAGTAGAATCTTGTTTTTACTTGCAAACTGAGCACAATTGATAACTCACTAGGGGAGAATAAATACAAAACTGAGATATCATTTTTATTGCATCACTTTTCTTATTATAATAACCACTTCTTAAAAAAGGTAACTTTAGTAGTAATTTTATTTATTGTTTGCATCTACTTTGAGTAAAGCTGAGGCAGCAGAATGCAGAAAAGCATACCAATAACATTTCTGAACAAGCTGAAAAAAGGTATTTATGTTTCACTGCATAGGACAAATGCAAGGAATAACACAGAGATTATACTCCTCAATGTGTACATGTGGTCTTTATTTTTTCATCAACTGATACCAGTTTACATTTTCACGTATAATTGGATTCCATGCTTTAAATGTGCTGCAGATGGAAAATGTTAAAAAACTGTATGAAAACAGCTTGAATTATTGTAAAAATAGATTTGGAAAGTTGACTTTGATATCTCTTGCAGCCTAAAGACCGGAGGGGATGTAGTAATAAAAAACAGTGCTGGGGATGGTGTAAAAATCAGAGCAACTTTGCCCCTGGCCTCTTCCTGGTGTGGAACTTTCAGTGGTTAAATTACAGCAGTGTTGTAAGGTCCCCTCCAAAGGGAAGTACAAAACCAGACTCTAGAAATTCTTTGGAATATCTGCAAGTTTTAATTAAGCAGTGAATATTCAAGGAGAAACAAGAATTTGTAACAGCTTCCTGAGAGCTCACTTTTCCTGTTGTTTGCTTCCCTTAGAGAAACTGACTAGATTCTTCTCACCTAAATTCTACAACAATAGACCAGATGAACTTAACTTGCTTATTTATAAAACTATAGTTAAAATCCTTACAAACTGTGGTCTAAAATAAATATTAATAATGAAAGTAGTGTATTGTATGATATTGTCCATGCTTTGAATACTAAGGTTTGGCCGACATGATACCTGTGCAACCCTTCCACTCTAAATTATTCTATGATTAAAAAAAAAAAGGTTATAATGACAATGATTAAAACACTGAAGAGTATAGCTTGACCCTAGTCTACATTCAGACAGGGAGAAACCCTGAAAATTGAGGTCATAGAGCAGTATTACAGCTTTGTCCCCCTGGCCATGAGTCTGAAGAGTGGAAAAGCAGGATCTGAGCCAGAGAGGTGGGAAGGTCTGAAGCACTTCTGGCTTGTATTCCCTCATTATGTTAGCAACTGCTTAATAAAAGTTAGAATGCCTTAGATGTACTCTGTTAAATACATGAGGACATCCCTGCATTAACTTGAGTTAAAGAGACATGAAAATGTCAGCACAAATAAGGCTAGAAGAGGGGGAAACATCACACATTTTTGACTTAGAAATCACACACAACATGATTATGGAATTGAATCTGTACATAAGCAATTCATTTTTTTTTTTCCTTCTATTGCTAAAGTATACTGGTATAAAATAACTGGAAAAGGCTAGGTTTTGAAATTCAGTAGGAAGGAAAAAAAAGTATTTACTTACTGCTTTTCAGTTATCTTCACCTTGATTAAAGCGTTGTAAAATAAATTTGTGGTAGTTAAAGTATCAGCTCAAAATAAAGCCTAGCAATTAGAATGATGGTCTGATTTGCAGATATATTTATGTTGGTGAACAGAGAGCTGAGGAGGGGATAGAGGAGGCAGTAATGAAAGGAAGCACCATTTGCTATTTTCTCATTTTTTAAATTTAGAAAAAGAAAATGGAAAAGACTGGCACTTTTAGTTGCCAATACAAGCACTTTAAATTTTAGTATAAATGTTAGTGTTTTGTTTTTCATTAAAGATAGTGAAGATTTTCAACTGAATGGAAGTTTCTTAATAATACATATTCTCTGGGAAAATAAAACTTCTTTTCTAGACTTTTTTTTTTTATAGAGATATTTTAATTGGCTTAAACTTATACGCTTCAACTATTTAACTGTTAATACTCCATGGTCCCTGTGACTTTCACCAAATGAAGCAACATGAGTGAATTGTACTCCCAGATATGAGGCACTTGTACTGAGCATTCCCTGTCATCAAGAGGAGTCATATATACATACGAATGCAAAGTTAGCGCTTCGCAGTATACGTGGACTCACTATACATTTTCTGATGCAGCGTCTTTCGAAAGATCTGCTGAAAAAATGTGAGAAAAATGTATTGGTTCATCATAAAACCTAGGTAATGACCCTCAAGCATAACAGAAGGAGGGCAGAATTTTTGCAACCAGAATAGCAGGAAATGAAATGTAGGAAATCTAGAATAATAGTTTAAAAGATCAAATAGACAGTAGGCTGCCTTCAGCTATGTATAAACTTCATCTTGCTAAGACCTATGCGTAGAACTTACAACGCTCTCATGTCTTCTAGTCTCATGTGCTACCCTATTGGATACCCTAAGATGCATCAAAATTTAGTATAGATTATACATGAGCAACTGAAGTAAGTCAGGGGGAAAAAGTGTAGAACTGGATCCAGAACTGGATCTGGAGAACAGTGTAGCTAATTTTTTGTAATCAAAGAATACAGAAGAAAGTTTCAGTTGCAGTATTACAGCGTACATGTTCTGTAGTAGCATCAATGTTTGACTCTCCCATGAATAATCCAAAAATTGCTGAGGTAATACATTAACAAAAAAAAAATTTTTTTTATTGTTTTCAATTTAGAGATTAGATCCAGGAAATTAATTTGGAATAGAAAAACAAATCTGACATGGACCAAATTTTTTCACTATACAGGAACATTCACAAAACTGATTTTGTAGAAATTCACAAAAATATAGAAATATTAGAGGAACTAACTTGAAACTTGATTGTTATGAATGTAAATTAAGAATTTATTGTATGACCATCCAACCAAAGACATTGCTGGCTGATTCATCTGAGCAGTCACAGTAAGACAACATTGGACAATAACTGTATTTCAACAAATGTGTGATAATAACCATTAAAGATATTCAGTGAATCAGTTCAAATAACAGATGTAATTCTTGGTTAATATTTAGTTTGTGGGGCTAAGCTGTGGGGACTTTGAGTTTAGTCAGGTAGTATTAATTATTTTCATACCACCTCAACTCTTAAAGTTAATAGAGACTCTTGCAACCAACTGAGATAGTAGAATAGGTTAATGTGCCTCATTTGCTGCCAGTTAGCTGCTGCTGTACTCCTGCAAAAGACTTGTACATTGCTTGCACAGTTGGAGGAAGAAACATTCATCCATACCTCTGTTGTTCCACTTTAGTTAACAGATGTATGTATGTTGAAGATTTCTAATGTTTTAACATAATATATTGAGCATTGCGATTTTCTTTTCTTTCTATGACTCTTGAGAACTCACAGATTGACAGATCCAAATGCAGCTGGTAAAGGTCGAGAACACGGCCCATTGGTGGTCTGTGCTGAAGCCATGTTTCCAGTGCTGGCAATAGAAGGAGGTTAAAAGCTTAATGAGATACTTAGGTTTTGCACATCCAATAAGACAATCCTAACAATCTTATTCTTCAAATCTATTCTCATTTAGAACATATTTTTCAACTTCTGAGCACCAATTATTTATTCCACTTTTTTTTTTTTTTAACTGCAATAATCTAATCTAAGTATTTTGTGAGGAGATTCGTCCATATGTTCTTTTAAAAAGGTTTTATTTATTTATTTATTATTCTTGTTAAATCCAAGGTATTTTTATCTTCCTTGCCTGGGATTTTAATTAGTGCTTTGACATAAACCTTCCTGGTGCTCTCTGTTTGTTTACTTTCCAAGGAGCCTCTATTACTGTAGAAAAAAATGCTCTAATTTGTTTATGTCTTGCAGAGTTTAGCATCTTATAATAATGAGGTGCTTAATTTCTGTCACATTGATTTAATCCTAATTATATTCACCTTGACTGGCAATTGCTTCTTTTCCTTTTGTTTTCCATATTCTTCCAAGCTCTCAAGGCATAGTTAGTTTTCCAGAAAGACAAACAGGGGCTGATGACAAGATGCCATTTTCTCCTAGAGGACTAATCTCTTTACAGACCACATTCACTCAGGAGTAACATCACAGAAGTCAATGAAATTGAAGTGGGCCTCATCTGGTCAATTAAACAACTCTTCTTATGGATCTGTTTCTGCCTTCATTCCTCATATACCTCTACATTTGCCAAATACACACTAACAACCTGATTTCAGCTACCCCAGTTGTACTTACTTCTTAATGTATTCCTGTTACTTTATTAACTAAATAGCGAAATGAAGGGAGGATAGGAAAAGAAGAATCTTCTTTGACTTGTGATGCCTATAGTACTGGGTATGTTTGCTCTGCTTTGCTGGATGAATACAGGCAGAGTGCCTGCCCTCTTATATTCTGTTTGATAAGGGCATCAGGAGGAAGTGACTAAAAGGAGTGAATAGCTGTGAGAAGAGATGCAGTTGTAGATTATGAGCTCATTCACCTACATGGCAGTGCTCAGATCCTCAGAACTGTATACATTTCCTTTTTGTCCTCTGTTGAGTTAGGTAATCTCAAAGCAGTGTAAATTTAAAGGGTTCATTTATTCAAAAAAAGAAAACAACATACCCACATCCAGTCCAATGAAAACAGACTCTAATTAGTCTATGCTTCTACATTTTACAACAATAAAAAAGATTTCAGAACTCGTAAAAAGAAGTACTCCAGGTTGAAAGATTGAGAAGAAAAGATTGAGAAGAAAAGATTGATGGATAGGAATAGATTTCAGCAAAAACGCCTCCCTTGCAAACTTTATCCTAAATTCTTTTCCCAGGGCAAGACAATTAAATTTGGAAACAAGTAAGCTGCTTGCTCTTTTATTTACAGAGATGATCTACGTTATTCTACCAGTCTCCCTTGCTGCATTTGACTCACTAAAACACCTAATGAAATTTATAAAATCCAGCTCCCTTTGTTCTTTCAATTCAGCTGGAGCCAGTCAGAAGTCTTTTCTGCATGATAATAGGGTTAATTCTTTAGCATAAGCGCTAGATGAGAGTATAACTCTGATAACCACCCTGAAGGCAAGTAACATTAGGCCCATTTTCAGAGGTCTTCAAACACTTGCTCAGAATTGCCTGCGGACCTTGTGCAAAGCTGAGCTTCGGAGTATGGGGCTTGTTTGAGGATGAAAGTGGGCACTGTTATGCATAATTAAAGAGAAGGACAAAATTATTTAAATATTTGTTTTTAATGGGAAGATATAACTTGGATTATTTTTTATTCTATAAAGAAACGTTTAGAATGTGTGCTAAAGGTGATACTTTCAACAACATTCACACAAGACTAGGACCAGATTTGAACTACAGTGAAAATCACAAGTTATAATTGGCTTACGTAACATCATTCTTAACCGCAAATAATTTGTTACAATATACAACAAATAGAGCCATTTGAAATCCTGCTGGTATTGCATTTCTTGAGTATCACTTTTATATGAATGTTGTCACCTCAGCATTATTTTATGTATGAGCTTCTTCCTCTGCAGCTGGGACAGTTCCTAGGAACTTCAAACAACACCAACTTTTTTTCCTTTCACTTAAAACTGGAACCTACAAACAATAAGAAAGAGAAGTGCCATCTCTTCAAAGTAACATTTTATTTTGTTTTTGTCTGCAAACTCAGTGTCCCTTGGAGGAACTGAGTTCTGAATAGATATTCTTGTCAGTAGAAAAGGAAAGTGCTTGTGGTTGTGTGCTAAGAGCAGCACTGTGGTGCAGCAATGTGTCCTAGCAGTAAGTTCAGGGGTGGACACATACTGTTAGTGTCTCATGATGAATTATGAAATGAGAAGAAATTGTGGGCGATGTAGACTTGTTGTTGCTAACGTAAGTTTTGTATACAAACTTGTTTGGACTTCTTGTTGGCATGGATTATTAGACACTATATGGAAATGGGAGAAAAAGATCTGTATTTTTTCTGGACATCTGGACAGAAATAAAAATTTCTGGATATATGAACGATCACGTGCAATCCCTCAGAATCAAGATTGTCTCTATCACTACTGTGATATCATAGATATGTTGAAAAGCTAGTATGGATATGAATTTGCCCCTTCTGTTCTAACAAATTATGACTTATATACAAGCCTGTCAATGTACTTTGGATAAACTTGGCTCACCAAGTATCTAAATCATACCTATATTTAAGTTGAATTTAGGTTCAGTAAATGGCAACATAATGGCATGGATACACGCATCCTCTTCTAAACTGCTATAGTTAGGGACCTGCTGTTCTGAGAACACTCTTGATTTACTTTGAATAAATCACATGCTTCAAAATACCTATCACTGAAGATGTTTCTGGAAGACTGCCTTTTGCCTTCAAAGATCTCTCAGGATGCTTTATCTTTAAAAAGAGCCTTCCGTTAAATTTACACAAAGAGCAAGTCTCAACCATTTTGCTTCTCTTCAAACTAGCACTGTTTTAAATAATAAACAGTTGCCAGGAGGAATAGCACAGGCTTATTTGTGGTTGTGTATTTCTCTGTCTGATCATTATTTCTGCTCTTCGTCCATCTCTCTAACCCGGCAGGTACAGGTAAATCCTCAGGGCTTAAAGCCTTCCTATGGAAACTTATTTTCTTCACTTACCTGTCAACAACTTCTGTTGTTTTTTTATTTCTTCTCTCTTTTTTTCTTTTTTTTTTTTCTAGTTCTTCTTTCCCTTGTTTTTGTTCTGATGTACACTGCTTTTTTTTCATTGTTTAAAAAAAAATAAAAATAAATAAAAAAGAAGACCAAGCTATTGACATTCATTGGTCTCTCTGACTATCACTTCTGTAAATATAACTTGATGCTTTACAGATAGGAGTTTAAAAACATATTAAGAAAGGATAATGCTCAATATTCTTAAGAACAAAGAGAAAATGGACTAGCACAATAGGAAAATGGTTACTGCTTTTAACTTTTTCCAAATATCATGACAGTAGCAAAGGAAAGAATGTATGCATTAGAGATGAGTACTCTCTCTGAAAATACGGTCAGGATCTGTAACAGGTTGCCCAGGGAGCTGGTTGAGTACCAGGAGGTGTTCAAGAACTGTGGAGATGTACTAAGGAACGTAGTTAAGTGGGAAATATTGGTTGCAGGTGGATGGTTGGACTGGATGATCTTGGAAGTGTTTTTCAACCTTGGCAATTCTATGATAATAATAAAAAATGTCATATATAAACTTTATGCCTATTAATGGCAGATTAAAATGTTCTGAACCTGATCTGCAACTGGTGCAAGTAAGAATGGTTCGACTGAAATCAACACATAATTTTCATTACTGGCAGAAATAGCACATTCCATGAATCAGCAGCAGATTTTGTATGCTTCAATAAAAACTTGTCTTTATACAATTTTTAATGCTATCATAATTATACTTCATGTAGGTATTAAAACACTGAACCTGGGGGAACACATTCTGCAGATCTAACCTAAGAGTGAGTCTCTACCACTTTCCCAAGAATGTATCCCACGTGGCTGGGATTCTTAATGAGCTTGCATAGCAGGTTACTACGCTTAAAACACATTTTAATATGTGTTAGAAAGAGACGGTTTCCATCCCTTTTAACAACTTTATTATTATACCTGGGAAGTTGTAGGTGCTTCCTTTGATTGTTTGTTAAAATGTAAAGTTCTCATAAAAAATGTTCTTTCTTTGTCTATCTTACATCAGCAAAGATAATGAGAACAAAAGGGAAAAAATAGTTCAAATGGATAAATATTCAAATGGATACATACAAAAATTGTATTGACAATGGGAAAGAGATGGGGAAACCCTACGTCTCTCTACTGTGTTTTATTTTAAGAATTTGGTTTTCTGGAAATGAGGAAATAAGGAAATTTCAAAATATGAACCAGATTTCGGTTTACTGAAGTTCAATTTCTGCTGCTTTGGTGTTGCAAAAACTGCAGAAGATCTTTCCATCAGTAATTGCGGCACTGCTTCAGAACACTTTTGAAAGATCATAAACTTAAAACCATAAATTTACCTTTCTTTTGGATTCAGAAGATGTTCTGTAAGATTATGTATAGATGGCATTTGATTTTCTCACAGTCTAGAAGGCTTGCAAGTGTGTTTTCCTTAAAATTAACTTTTCTGTGTTGTCACAAAAAACAGCAGATTTCAAAAACCAATCAGCTTGTCACACAAAGCGTGGCAGTCTGAACTTAACTCTGGAAGTTATTGATCAATTTTCAAACATTTCATTTCAATGTACTTTGAATGATTTTCTTTGTAGTTATATCCCATTAGATGATTTTTGCCCTAAAATTTGCTGGTAAGTGATACAGCAAATTCATTTATTTAAGTATTACAAGCATCCACCAAGTGATTATATATATTAACTGGAGCATTAAAAATCTCTGAAATGGCTAAACTATTAATATTAATTAATGACTAATCTAGTTTATGCTTGAGAGAATACAATGCTTATTTATGCGATCAGATTTGATTTAATAAGAAAAAGTTCTTGGCTTCTTACAAATAAAGTAGGACAGTTAGAAACACATTAAAAACAAGAGTCAATTTTGAACAGAGATATGGAAAAGTAGAATTGCTTAGCTGATATAAATAGTTCAGTATTACCAATAATTATTCTGATGGTAAATTCTGGAAATGTGAAAAAATACTAAGCTTGTAGGAGTGAATTCACAAACCAATAATAATCTTAAAAATTCTCCTAGAAGTATAATATGTTGTAAATTGCCACCCTCTAGTCTTTGTTCTTTAGATTTAATTATTTAGTTATCTAGCTGAAAGAGGAAATATTATCCCACAGTCAAGCCACTGACATAATAACTACTAAATAATCAAAAGGAACATGTCTTAAAGGGATAGTATGCTAAATACTGTTTACCCTAAATGTATACTTATTGAGATCTGTATTAACTGTAGCAACTAATGACTAAGAATATAAATTTGCAGTGGATAATTCAAAATTTATTCATCTCAGTGTTTGTAACAGTTTCCTTATAAAGCAGGAAAAAATTCCAAGGAAAGTACACTTTGGAGAAAAGAAAAAAAAGTGGAACTGCAACTTCCATTTACACTTCAATTCCTTAAATACTGTAGCAAATGAGTAATGTTTCATGGAAGCTCCTGTGTCTCAATAAGCAAAATGCCCTCTTCTAAACCATCTAATGACTTCACCGAGCATGTCAGGAAAAATATTGGTGCTTCGTTTTCTGTTTGGGTCAGACAAAAGTTCTGCACATTAATCTGTCAATTCAAGCAAAACCATTCCAGATCTCACCTGCTCCAGCTTTCTTACAGTGTCACCTTCATGGCTGTCTGTTTTGAAGCATCAGATTTTGTGCTGGGAAGTAAAAATGACTCAGAGCTTGTGATTAAATGAATGAAGAAAAGAAAGAAAGAGGAGGATTCTTCCACTGCTGGTGCTTCTGAAGGGCTGAGAACTGTTCTACAGAATTTTGAGGTTCAGGTTCAGGTTGTACCTTTTTTTCTTCCTCATATACATG